>CAUYLG010022414.1:0-13451 GCA_963573385.1 Cacajao melanocephalus | reverse complement strand
CCTTGGAGCCTCCTCTCCCTCCCAGGCCAGGGGCTGGCTCTTGTGGAGGACGTGGTCCAAGCGTTCCTTTAAGCCTGGCTTGAACCAGAATCAGTTCTGTCCCTGGGAAGGACCTTTCTAGAAAGCTTCCAACTCAACCCCGTCAAGTTACCCAAATAAGACACCAGTTGGGTATCAGAACAGTGAGGTAGACTAGAAGATTGTGTAAAATTGGGCCCTGGGAGGTGGTGCAATTGGCTGGGCACCCCCTGGCCCTGCCCTGTGAGTGCCCGCATGTCCGGCTGGGAGGACATTGGTTCCCAGGAGCCTGAGCTTCCCAGGCCTGGAGGCAGACCTGTCTGTCAGGGGATGGCTTCCCTGCGGCATGCAATTATCCTGGAGGCCTTCGCTGCCTTTCCAGGGCCCTGGACAGCCTCATGCTCTGCTTCTCCCCCGCACCCCTGAGTCTCTGGCAGACGTGGTCCTCCGGACACTGCCCCTCCTGGGCCCTGCTGGCAGCGCTGGTTGGTAGGGGGCTGCAGCGTGGCTTCAGTGGTGGTAACTTCCGTCTCCGTGTTTGGTTGCTGCATGTCACCTTCCCTGCTGGTGCCCGTGGTGCAGGACTTAGAGGTTAGCAGATCACTTTCTCTTTCCTCATCTGCCCTCCCCAGCCTTGGCTCCTGTCCTGGCCCCCATGCACCCCATGTCTTCTGTCTGCACCTCGTCTCTTGGCCTCACCTCACTTCTACACATTCACAGTGTGCACAGAGCCCTACCTAGGAGGCCCAGAGGAGCCCCGTGGGCTGCTGCTGACCTGCGGAACTCCACTGTTCCCATTTCCTGACTGCACCCTGCAGAACCAGTGCTTTAGAGTGGATGGGTGGGGGCTCCTTTCTCCTCTGCCTGTGATCTCATGCTCAGTCCCCAGAGTGGAGGCAAAGTCTCTACACTGTGCCTGCCTGTTTCCTACACGGGAAACCAGGAATGAGCCTAGCACCCTTCCAGGCTCCCTGTACCCCCTTGGGATTTTCTGTCAGGTTTCAGTCCTGAGGACCCCAGACCTCCAGGGACAGCAGGGCTGGGGGGGTGGGCAGTAGGGCCGGGCAGCCTACAGCTTGTGACTCACACTGCTAGCCAGTAGGGCTCTGGTGACTGGGCTGACAGCAGGTGTGGGCTGCAAGTATATTTGGTCCACACCCAGCTGGCTGCAGAAGCTGACCCCTCTGCTTTCCCTCACATTTGTGTGAGGCACAGCTGCCACCAGGCTGTGTGCACGCCAAGCTCTCCCATTGGTTCCCGCTCTCCTCCCCACCTCCTTCCTTCTTGAGAGGAGCCCCAGGGATGAGCGCTTTCTCCCCCATCCCTCTTTCCCCTGCAGCTCTCCCTGAAGTGTCAAGCACCACAGGTGTCCCAGCAAGTGTACCAGGCCTATGAGACCATCCTCAAGAACTGAGGCCCCACCCCAGCCTCCTGCCCACCCCATTGAGGACCCCCTGGGGTTTGGCAGCACATCTTCCTCATAGGAGGGACCAGGTGGGGCTCCTGGCCACCGAGGGGCTCCCTGGTCCTGATGGCAGCACCCACCTGATCCCTGGGGTGGGGCACCACCCCCTCCTAGGGTGAGAGCACAGTGCACTCCCGTGCTCCTGTGGCTGTGACATGTGGGGTCAGGTGAGGAGGGGACCAAAGGGAACAGCCAGAGTGGCCGCAGCAGCTGTGTCTGAAGCGTGAGTGTGGAGCTTTTGCCCCTGCAGCTCACAGCCTCGACAGCACTTGGCTCCTTGGTCTCTTGGGTTGGTGTAAAAGGGCCCCCTGCTGCCACCTCTCATGGGATGGACCTGCCAACCTAGCTTATGTATGCAGGGAGGGGTCCCCTTGGTACCAGGAGAGCTGCTTGCTTAGGGCCTGGGGCTCAAGAGGCTGTAACTGCTGGCAGAGGGGCAGAGCTGGGTTGAGAGGAGCCCAGGACCTGCACCACCCACCTGCAGCCACCAGGCTGGTGCCCTGCAGCTGTGCTAGTTAGGCCATAGCCTCTCGAGGCTGACCTGCATAGTCAAGACCAGGCAGAAGCTCCCAGAGCCCATCTTGGGCTCCTGTCCCCCTGGCAGCTGCACCATCCCCTACTTCTGCCCCAAGGATGGTCACTGCCTATGATACATTCCTCAGTGTCACCTTTGAGCCCATGACTCCTGCAGCAGAGACCCGGCCGAGGGATGGGGCTGGGTGAGCGGGTGCGCCTCCGTTTGGGTTTCTTTCTTTGGGGTTTCTCTGTAGTGTCTGCTGCCCTCCTGGCCTCCCAGGTTTCAGTTGTGTCTGAAAGAACATTAGGTTTTCCTGTTACTGCTGTTTAATAATAAAGATAGATTTGGCTTTTGGTAATCATGGACACTTTTTTCCCCTCCACCGAATGTCAGGGTTGAAAGCTGCCTCTGAGTGGTTGGGGATGGTTTTCTGACCCTACAGTAGTAACTAGATCTAATATATATTATCAGAAAATATACATTGTATGTCTGCTCTTATTTTTAGAAAGAGAAGTGAATAAAAGCGATGACATCAAGTGTGTCCCCAGCCAGTGTGTCAGGCCCGAGGCTCTTCTGGGTGAAGTCCAGGCCGCAGGGACCCCAGAGTCAAGGGCTCCAGTTGTGTGCGTGTCCGTGGCCCCTCCCGTGGCATTCTGAGGACAGCACCTTCCCTCCATCCTGTCCTTGGCAAGCTGACTGATGCAGCCTGCTGCGGTCCCTGGCATCTCTCCTGCCATTGATTCCGCCTTCCTGGAGCTGAGGCTGTCTCACCTTGTGACGCTGGCCAGAAAGCTGGGCGTCCCTTGTGGGTTTCTCCAGCACCCTGTCATCTGGGAGGTAGGGTGGGGGGGCATGGGAGATCCCCTGATTAGAGGCAGCTGTGGGAGAGGGGGTGGACGTGTGGACCAGGCCAGCCACCACCAAGGACACCTTGTGTGGCCCCAGTCTTGGCCCTGGCCTGGCTCCCAGGTGTGGGTAGCCGGACCTTGGGCAGGGCTTCGTCAACCAAGCTGCCTCCCGGCTGGTAGGCCTCAGCCTGCTTCTGAGGGAGGAGCAGCCCAGCCCAGCTGCCCCTCAGCCCATTTCAGCCCCAGCCACTACCTGTCCTGTGTGCACTCAGCACCCCACCACACACCGCTGCATTCCTGGCTGCTGGACGCTGGGTGAAGACAGCCTGCCCTTTCAGGCATTACAGGGGCCCCTGGCCCTCCACTGCCCCACCTCTGAGGTGTCACTGTGCTGCCCGGACACCCCAGGGTCAAGGGCTCAAGCTGTATGCCCAACTGTGGCCCCTCCATAGAGTCTAGAACCATAGAGTCTAGAAACAACCCTGATTCTTGCCTCGTCTGAGAGTCTGCGCCCAAATGTAGCTGGAGTCCCTGCCCCGCCATGGAACTAGAGGCTGGTGAGCCCTTGATGAGAGGGATTGTCACCCTGCCGTGTCACCTGCCTCCCCTGAGCCCAACACATGTGTGCTCTGCCTGCGGAGCAGCTGCAGTGGCCACCACTCCCATAGCCTGCCGGATCAGCCATTCTAGGGGCTCGGCGCTCAGGCCAGGAGAGTGCAAGTATGGGATTGCTGTCCCCACCAGAGGGCCAGGACAAGCCACCTGGGTGAGGAGAGCTGGTGAGAAAAGGGGACCACCCCTGGACACCTCGGGTTTGAATCAGTCTGCTCAAGCCTCAGGTGATTGTGAGCAGTGCCTCACCACAACTAGGCCCTCTTTCATCCCCACAGTGCCCAGCATATACTGCAGAGGCGTAAGCTACACACAGGGAAACTGGACAGGGAGGGCCTTCATGTTCCCAGTTCCCCCACACCATTGCATCAGGAGAGCAGGCACACAGGATGCTCCTTTGGGGCTTCACCTTTAGGAAGAGTGCTTTAGGACATTGCCAGTCTGTGCCCTTCAGCTTCCCTGTCCCTCCCTCACCTCCAAGGGTCATCACAGGCAGCCTCCCTCCTGCTTGTGTGGCCCTTCCTGGTCCTGACATGCTCAGGCCTCTGCGCCTCGCCTCTCGGAGGCCTTGGCATCTGGCAGCTTGGGGAACTTCCCTGGCTTTTCTTGGGAAGATTTCTTAGTTTCTTGAACCTTCCCAGCCAATCAGGAAATCCAACAACAGTAACCAGTTATTTCTGGAGGGTCCAACACATACCCCAGGGCTGATGGGTTCCCCTGTGCGCCAGACACTGCTAAGGCTGTTGTGGGACCTGGTTTCACACTGTTTAATCTTCAGCTAGTGGTTTGTGTTCGTTTTCATGGAGCAAGTAATTTAGGACCATGGCGAGGTCACCCAGACAGAGATTCAAGTTCTCCCTCCCACCCTGTCCTCAGTCCTTAGTTTTCCTTCCTAACGGCAGATGTTGTCGCTAGATTTTGATTTTCATTCAGGGATACTCTGTGAATGTGTGTAAGCAAATCCATGTAGAGATTTACTAAACAAATGATAGCACACCTAGACACTGCCAGCCTGTGGCATCTCTGACCCGACAGTCATTTCTGGAGCTGTTTCCCTATCAGTAAGAGCAGACAGACCCCATCAGCCTTCTTTGTGTGAAGGATTAGCCAGTCCCCGCTGTGGGGCATTCAGGCTGTTTCTGCAGCCTAAGCAATGCTGCCTCGAATACCTCTCACATACACCCTTGCTCAGGGGCAGGGACATAGCTGTAGGATCCAGCCTGGAACTGCTGAACCGGAAGGTATACACAAGATGCATTTTCTATTTTAGCTCTGGTTTTGAAAAGGTAACACATTCATATGGGTCGAAATCTAAAAGACAAGATAGATATAAAAATCTACCCTTTTCCCTCATTTTCCTCCCTAAAGGAAACCAATGTAACTATCCAAAGAGACTCAATGGTACCTAATGTGGATTTTTTCCCTTCTTGTATAGAAATGGTAGCATGGAATACATACTGGGCTTATATCACAGAGGTTTTTCCATTATCACTCCATTAAGAGAGTGTCCTGTTTTTTTTGCTTTTTTTTTTTTTTGGAGACAGAATCTCACTCTGTCACCCAGGCTAGAGTGCAATGGCGCAATCTCAGCTCACTGCAACCTCTGCCTCCCAGGCTCAAGCAATTTTCATGCCTCAGCCTCTTGAGTAGCTGGGATTACAGGAGTACACCACCACACCCCGCTAATTATTTTTTATATTTTTAGTAGAGATGAGATTTCGCCATGTTGGCCAGGCTGCTCTTGAACTCCCAACCTCAAATGATCTGCCCACTTCAGCCTCCCAAATTGTTGGGATTACAGGCATGAGCCACTGTCCCTGGCTTTTTTTTTTGGAGACAAGGTCTCTGTCACCCAGGCTAGAGTGCAGTGGTGTGATCACGGCTCCCTGCAGTCTTAACCTACTAGGCTCAAGTGATCCTCCCACCTCAGTCTCCTGAGTAGCTAGGACTACAAGCGCATACCACCACACCCAGCAAATTTTTGTATTTTTTGTAGAGACAGGGTCTTGCCATGTTGCCCAGGCTGGTCTCAAACTCCCGGGCTCAACAACCCGCCTGCCTCAGCTTCCCAAAGTGCTGGGATTACAGGCATGAGCCACTGCGCCTGGCCCTTCCCGAGTTTTCAATGTGCCACTCTGCATGTGTTTTTGAGCCACTTGTGTGTCCCTTCCTGTGAGCTGTCTTCACATTTTCTGTCATTTTTCTATCTGATTATTGATCCCTTTCTTACTGATTTAACATTATTTGTCCCTATTTTGTTACTGCATTTTACTTTCCATGCTGACACTGGGCTTTTGAAGGTGTAATTTTCTTTTCATTTTTTCTTTCTAGCGCTTGTCCACTCTTGGCTTTTGGATTTCAGTCCTGTCCCATCTGGGCTTTCTGCAGGAGTGAAGTAGGGATCCAACTTCCCCTTTTGCCAGATGCTTCCCCACTTGTCTCCACACCATTTACTGAATAATTCATCTTTTCCCCACAGATTTGAAATGCCACTTTTATCATATTCTAAATTTCCACATATATTTGGGTGTTTTTCTGGACTCTGTTCTATACCAGAGAATCTGTCTATTCATGCTTTGATAACTTTTCTTTTTCTTTATTTTTTTGAGATGGGAGTTTCGCTCTTGTTGCCCAGGCTGGAGTACAATGGCGTGATCTCAGCTCACCACAACCTCCATCTCCTGGGTTCAAGCGATTCTTATGCCTCAGCTTCCTGAGTAGCTGGGATTACAGGCATGCACCACCATGCAGGCTAATTTTGTATTTTTTAGTAGAGATGGGGTTTCTCCATGTTGGTCAGGCTGGCCTCAAACTCCTGACCTCAGGTGATCCACCCGCCTCGACCTGCCAAAGTGCCTGGATTACAGGCGTGAGCCACTGTGCCCAGACTTTTATTTTTATTCATTTATTATCATTATTTTTTAGCCAGGATTTCATTCCTGTCGCCTAGGTCCTTGTGCAGTGGCGCAATCTCAGCTCACTGCAACCTCTACCTCGCAGGCTCAAGTGATCCTCCTGCCTCAGCCTCCCAAGTAGATAGGACAGGGTTTCCCCATGTTGCCCAGGCTGGTCTCAAACTCCTGAGTTCAAGTGATCCACCAGCCTCGGCCTCCCAAAGTCCTGGGCATTACAGGCATCAGCCACTGCACCCCAATCATTTTTAAAATTTTTTGAGTCAGGGTCTCACTCTGTTACCCAGGCTGGAGTGCAGTGGTACGACCACAGTTCACTGCAGCCTTGAACACCTGAGCTCAAGCAATTCTCCTGCCTCGGCCTCTCAAGTCATTGGGATTATCGGTGTGAGCCACAGCTCCTGGCCATGTTTTGATAACTTCTTATACCCTCTTATTCCCACTTTGTTCTATTTGAACTTTAGAACTGGTTTGTCCTTAAAAAAATTTGATCGTATTTGGATCACATCAAATGTTTAATTTATGAAGAATGACCTTCTTGTAATGATGTCAATAATAATACTGGATCTGGCCAGGCACGGTTGCTCATGCCTGTAATCCTAGTACTTTGAGAGGCTGAGGTGGGTGGATAACCTGAGGTCAGGAGTTCGAGACCAGGCTGGCCAGCATGGTGAGACCCTGTCTCTACTAAGAAATACAACAAATTAGCTGGGCATGGGGGCAGGCGCCTATAATCCCAGCTGCTCGGGAGGCTAAGGCAGGAGAATCTCTTGAACCCAGGAAGCAGAGGTTGCAGTGACCCGACATTGTGCCACTGTACTCCAGCCTGGGCAACAGAGTGAGACTCCATCTCAGAATAAATAAATAAAACAACAACAATAATAATATTGGATCTTTATATGTAAACAGGAGTAGATGCTTTCCCATTGATTCCGGTTTTCTTTTATGTCTCTGTAATATTTTAAGTTTTCTTCATGTAAAAGTTCTTGCACACACATTTGTTCTACATGTATTCATGAGTATTTTCTATGCTGGCTTCTTCCATTCTTTTCCATATGTATTTAGAATGCAAACATGTATTTATAAATATATATGGATATAGAACTAATACACATTTATAATATAAAGTAACAAAATTACATCTTATAATTTGAAAGTGCCCATTCAGTTTTTTTTTTTTTTTTTGAGACAGAGTGTCACTCTGTCGCCCAGGCTGGAGTGCAGTGGTACAATCTCAGCTCACTACAACCTCTACCTCCCAGGTTCAAGCGATTCTCCTGCCTCAATCTCCTGAGTAGCTGAAATTATAGGCATGCGCCACCATGCCCTACTAACTTTTTTTTTTTGAGACTAGGAATTAACTCTCACAACTCTGCATCTCCCTCCATTTTGCAGTGAGCAAGTGGAAGCCGGGAGAGGCTCAGTAATGTACATACAATGCCAGCAGGTGGTAGAGCTGAAACTGAAAACCTGGTCTGCCAGCATTTTAATGTGTGCTTGGGCCCACCCAAGATACTCACTTTGCTTTCCTGAACCTGTTTCCTTGTCTCTTTGGCTGGGGTACTGAACCCAGACACCTCTCTCCATACAACTCTCTTCCCAAAAAAAGTCCACTGAAAAACTCCACCCCCAAAATACAAAAATTAGCGGGGCGTGGTGGCATGTCCCAGTCACTTGGGAGGCTGAGGCAGAAGAATGGCTTGAACATGGGAGGTTGCAGTGAGCAGAGATCTCGCCACTGCACTCCAGCCTGGGTGAACTGAGGCCGGGTGTGGTGGCTCACACCTGTAATACCAGCACTTTGGGATGTTGAGGTGGGCAGATCACCTGAGGTCAGAAGTTTGAGACCAGCCTAGCCAACATGGTGAAACCTCGTCTCTACTGAAAATACAAAAAAAAAAAAAAGCCGGACGTGGTGGCGGGCATCTGTAATCCCAGCTACTCGGGAGGCTGTGGCAGGAGGATTGCTTGAACCCAACCCAGGAGGCAGAGGTTACAGTGAGCAAAGACTGCAGCACTGTACTCCAGTCTGGGTGAAAGAGTGAGACTCCATCTCAAAAAAAAAAAAGGGGGGGCGGGGTAGCTGAGCAATAAAGCCTAAAATACAGAGTCTTCTCTTATATTTTCTAGATGTATAAAGAAGCCCTTGGTGAGACTTTTGGAAACACTGGCCAGGTACAAGGATATAACGTGATCTAAGAGAGGGAAAATGAGGTCCTAGGTCCTAAGGCAAAAAAGGAAGAAGAAAAAATATTCCCATCTAAAGACTTTGGGTTTTAGCTGCTGAAGTTAGAGTTAGGTTTAAAGGGAAAAAAGTTCTCAATATTTTTCAAATTTTTTGTCTTCACATATCTAATTTTAGAAACAAGAAATATAGACTGTGTTTTAAGCTAATAAAATAAATTTAAATCTATTTTTAAAACATAAGAAAATCACCTCCTTTGAGAATGAAAAAAAAAACAACATAAGAAAATTAGTACTGAATATAGTATTTCAATTTTTCTCCAATGTCTCAAAATTGGTGACAACCTTTAAAAGGAAATTATGTTGAACTGACTCTACTTCATCTCTAGAATTCAATTTCCCTCTTTAAAATGGGGAGATCAGGCTGGGTATTGTGGTTCACACCTGTGAATCCCAGCACTTTGGGAGGCCAAGGCAGGCGGATTGCTTGAGCCCAGGAGTTTGAGACCGGCCAGGTAACATGGGGAAATCCCGTCTCTGCCAAATTAGCATGGTGGTATGCACCTGTAGTTACAGCCACTCAGGAGGCTGAGGTGGGAGGACTGCTTGAGCCCGGGAGTAGGAAGGTTGCAGTGAGCCAAGATTGCACCACTGCACTCCAGCCTGGGTGACAGAGTGAGAGTGAGTCTCAAAAAAAGAAAAAAAGAGGGGAGTGGGGACTGCTGTACCTGCTGCTCTATGTATCTCACATATTTTTTCTGACAAGGGCTAATGTGAGAATGAAAGCATGTTGGCCCACCTGTTGGCAAGAAAACTTATAAACATCATAAATATCATAAGATTTCATTCATACAAAACTCTAAGAGGCAAACCTAAGCTATGGTGATAGAAGCCAGGTCAGTGGATGCTTCTGGGTAGGAAGGACTGAAAACAGGCATGAAGGGTCCCTGGAGTAATGGAAATGATCTGCATCTTGATGCAGATACTGGCCACACTGTACACTTAGGAGCCAAGCATTTCACTTAGTGTAAATTAAACAAACATTTAAAAAAATGTGCTGGGCGTGGTGGCTCATGCCTGTAATCCCAGCACTTTGGGAGGCCGAGGCAGATGGATCACCTGCAGCCAGGAGTTTGAGACCATCCTGGCCAACATGGTGAAACCCGTCTCTACTAAAAATACAAAGGTTAGCTGGGTGTGGTGGCAGGCACCTGTAATCCCAGCTACATGGGAGGCCCATTTTTACTAAAAATACAAAAAATTAGCCAGGCGTGGTGGCGCGCACCTGTGGTGCCTATAATCGCAGCTACTTGGGAGTTTGAGGCAGGAGAATTGTTTCAACTCCTGACTTGAAGTCAGGAGTTCGAGACCAGCCTGTGCAACATGGCAAAACCCCATTTCTACAAAAAATACAACAATTAGCCAGGTGTGGTGATGCACGCCTGTAGTACCAGATACTCAGGAGCCTGAGGTGGGACTGCTTGAGCCTGGGAGGTTGAGGCTGCATGAATGTGCCACTGCACTCCAGCCTGGGCAACAGAGAAAGATCCTTGTCTAAAATAAAAACAAAACAAAACAAAAAAACAGCTGGCCAGGCATGATGGCTCATGCTTGTAATCCCAGCACTTTGGGAGGCTGAGGCAGGTGGATCACCTGAGGTCAGGAGTTCGAGATCAGCCTGGCTAACATGGTGAAACCCCATTTTTACTAAAAATACAAAAATTAGCCAGGCATGGTGGCGCACACCTGTGGCGCTTGTAATCACAGCTACTTGGGAGGCAGAGGCAGGAGACTGAACCCGGGAGGCAGAGGTTGCCGTCAGCCGAGATCTGAGGCCCACTAGCAATTAAAGACTTCAAAATGAAAAGAAACTAAAGGCAAACAAATGTCACATGCAAACGTTCTTATATTGGCATTGAGTCTCTAGACCTCATTCTAGAATCAGGTGCCAGTTCTCAACTCATCTACAAGCAGCAGTATGTGGAAAGATCTGCTGCGAAGAAAAAGAAAAGTGGTGGGCACAGTGGCTCATGCCTGTAATCCCAGCACTTTGGGAGGCTGAGGTGGGCGGATCACTTGAGGTCAGGAGTTCAAGACCCGCCTGGCCAACATGACAAAACCCATCTCTACAAAAAATACAAAAATTAGCTGGGCGTGGTGGCGCGCACCTATAGTCCCAGCTACTCAGGAGGCTGAGGCAGGAGAATCGCTTGAACCTGAAATGCCGCCACTGCACTCCAGCTTGGGTGACGGAGCAAGGCTCTACCTCAATAAAACAAAAAGAAAAGCTCCTCTGGACTTGAAAACAAAATAAGGCTTCTTCTGAACAACACTTAATCAAGATGAGGGGAAAGAGGCCACAGACCACAGAACAAGGCTCTTTGTGATCTTGGTTTTCCCATCTATGTAATGGAAACACTTTTGTAACCGGTTGCCTCACCAGGGAGCCAGGCACGCCCACCCCTCCCCATCTTGCCCCCAGCACACGTTCCCCTGGAAGAATCCGGCGGATGTGACCTCAGCCTGCACTGAAAAGCCCACCCGACCACCTACCTGCCAATTACAGCCTGCCCCGTCTCCATCCTGTGTCCCTGCAAACCCACCCAACCGCCTGCCCACCGACTATGAACTGCCCGGTCCTCATTCCCTGCTCTCTCAACCTATATAAACCCGCACCTCAGGAAGTCAGGCGCGACTTCTCTGGCCCCTTTTCCCCGGGACCACAGAACCTCGCCCGGGAGCTGAATAAACTGGAATTTAATTTTTCTCGTGCTAGCCTCAGTTTCCTCATTTTAAACTCGACAATAACCTTACAACTTTCTGCTGTGAAATCAACAGTGTAGAGCACCATGTGCTCCATGCCTGGAACTGTGCCCCATGGAAGCATGCTCCCAGTAAACAAAGGACAGTCATTTCTTGCTCAGCCCTTACAGATTTAGAGGTCAGGTAAAGGACTACAGGGGAATGGCAGAATGATCACGGCTCCAGAGGAGGAGGGTTCTGAGACAGGTGGAGCAGCAAGCCAAGTTCTCTTAGATGAAGAGGGGGTTGGCTGGTCACGAAAAGACAGGTCAGATTTAGAGAGGCAAGAGTGAAGGTGGCACAGAAAGGCACAAGGGAGGGAACTGAAAACAACTAAATCAACACTAGCTGGGGAACAGGTTCTTGTTAAGTGATTTACAACCCTTCTCACTTAATTCTCATGGTAATTCATTTAAAAAAGGAGGAATTAGAGACACTGAGAGATGAGTGATTTACCTAAGGCCAAAACAAGAAGTCTGTGAGCCCCGCTGCCTGGCTGAAGGAAAGGATTTGGAAAGGAAAGAACAGATGAGGTTAGGGAAGGAAGAATGAGATCAGAAGTGGTCCTGGATGCCAGGGGTGTTGGGTCCCGCCAGCAGAAGACACAATGGTCATGTAAAATGATATGTCTCATGCTTTGCTGACTACTCCCTCTTCCCCGAAGTACTGCCCTCAAATGCCAGGATGCCACGCTCTCTGCCTGCCCTCCTACGCCACTGTCCACACCTTCTCACTCTCCTTTGCTTGTTCCTCTCCCTCTCCTTCAACACTGTGTGCCCCAGGACTCAGGCTGGTACCTCTTCTCCTCTCCATCTATGCTATTTTGCGTCTCTGGTGGTGTCATCCAATGTCAGGGCTTTACATACCATCCAGATAGCCCAACCTCTGCCCAGAACTCCCAGCACACATGTCCAAATGTCTAACTGACATCTCCACATCACTGTGGATAGGGCTAGCAGGCAGCTCAAACTTGACATGATAAAAACTGACCTCCTGCTTCCTTCCTTTCCCCAACGGGCTCACTCTGCAGTCTACATCATCTAGTTCCTGCCAGCACCATCTTTAACAGGTCCCCAGGCTAAAAACCTGAATCACCCTTAACAACATACTCTCTCTTAAATCTATTGGCAAATCTTATTGGATTCTGACCTTCAAAATAAATCCAGAATCCACGAGCAGCTTCTTACCAGCTCCATCACTAACCGCAGCTCCAAGCCACCGTCACCTCTCATTGAGAGTGCTAACAAAGCTGCTCCCACACTGCTCTGCTGCCACCCCATCTCAGCAACAGCCAGGATGATCCTCAGATAATCTAAGTAAGACAGCAGCACCCCTCTGCTCAACGTCCTCCAACGGTTCCCTATCTAAGTAAGAGCCAAAGTCCCTAGCATGGCCTCATAGCCCACAGGCCCTGTAAGAGATGCATGCCCTTCTCTCTCACACATGCACCCTGCTGGCCATTACGCTTTGAACTCTTCTCCCCACCATTCCCTCAGCTCCAGCCGCGCAGGCCTCTTTACTCCTTGAACACAATGGGCATCCATCCCAGGGCCTTTGCACGTGCTATTTGCTTTGCCATGAAGGCTCTTTCTCCAGACAGCCTCATGGCTCAGTCCCTCACCTCTTCCAGTCTTCGCCCAAATGTCATCTTCTCTTTGAGAACTTCTTTGACTGCTTCATTTAAGATTGTACACCCCCACTCCCAATAATCCCCACGACTTCCTAACCCTTTTTCTTTTTCCCTTTGAAGTACTTATTACCTACATACTGTAAAATATACTTATGTTGTCTATTTTTTCTCCCCCCATACATTCCATAATGTAAATCAGGGTAAGGATTTTGTCTATTTTGTTCACTATCATATTCCTAATTCCTAGCTGTTCAGTAAGTATCTGAATGATGAGTGCTCAACTTTCTTCTAGGGGAAATTTCATGTGTTGTAACCCAACCTGTGCTAGAGCAGCTTCTTAATGTTCCATTCACAGGGTTAGCCAGGATCAGAGATACATGTGTTCCGACTGTCCAGCTATTCTGACTATACTGAAATTGAACATGCCAGATCCCTAGCCTGTTTACAGCCAATAAATGGAAGT
>CAUYLG010022413.1:0-45879 GCA_963573385.1 Cacajao melanocephalus | reverse complement strand
TCTTGCTGATGAGGAGCTGCGATCCCCTGTAGGAGGAGAGGCATTCTGATTTCGGGTGTTCTCAGGCTTTTTGCACTGGTTTCTTCCCATTTTTGTGGATTTATCCACCTGTCGTCTTTGTAATTGCCGACTTTCAGATTGGGTCTGAGTGAACATCCGGCTTGTTGGTGATGAAGTTTTTTCTATTTCTTAGTTTTCCTTTGGCAGACGCCCCTTCCCCACAGAGCTTGGTCTTCCCGGGTTCAGCTGTGCTTACTGTGAAACTCTTGGTCCTCAGCACTTCCAATTGCTGTTCTCCTTGTGGGGGTGGGACCAGCGGAGCCTGACTCAAAGGGCGCCCAGTCGCGTATACTCCGCACTGAGAAGTGCTGTGCCGCGCCGGGGCGCCGGCAAAACAGCCGCGCCGGCCAAAAGAGTCGCGCTGGCGACCCATGTGGCTCCTCTGCTGGCAATCTCCCAGTTTGTGGACCACAGAAATTCGTCTGAAATTGCAGTGTCCACTCGCTCTCTGTGCTTTCACTGGGAGCTACAATCCTGAGCTGTTGTTAATCGGCCATTTTGGATCTCTCCCAATATCAAGTGTTTTATACCTTGAAGATATTTAACAGTCTTCCCAAAATCAAACTTCAGTTTCAAAATTGTATTTTCTAATAACCTAACTTGTCTCTTTTTGACTTCAAGCCATCAAACTCCAAATGGCCATGCAACCTGAACCTTCTGTCGCGTACCCTTAGATAAGCCTCTGAGGGAGATCTGACTGCCTTTCTCCAAAAGGTTACCCCTATCAGCAGGAAGCAGTTAAGACTGGTCTTCGTCCTTATCCTTATCCTTATCCTTATCCTTATCCTTATCCTTATCCTTATCCTTATCCTTATCAGGTCAGTTAGATGAACTTCTTTAGAGGTGAGAGTGAGACAGACAGGTGGGCAGGGGTCCCCAGAAAAACTCCACCAGGACTTCAAGCTGGGGTGGAGATGCAGAAGTTCTTGCTGTTGCAGCAGGAGGAGCCTGGCCCCTTCTCTTCCTGTGTGGCACCTGGGATTCAGCTGCAATACGGGAAGTGGAACATCAGGGACTCTGGCCTTCCGGAGAGTTCTGGTTCCCCCATTCTTTCCTTTTCACCCAGTAAAACCCTGCCTTATTCACCTTTCAAATTGTCTACAAGCCTAAATTTTTGTGGCCATGGGACAAGGACCCTGTCTTTAGCTGAACTAAGGAAAAGTCTTGCCAACAATGGCATTTAATTTTTTTGCCTTTTTCATTTCATCCCTGCTTCAGCTTTATAATAAAAGGTATTTATAATCCCTGATTCAGCTTTATGATTAATTTCCCATCCAAAAAAGCATTCACTCAGAAGCAGCAACATGGGCTCCTGTGTTAGATCTAATTTATGAAGTAAATCTGGAAATGTGAATTTTTTAATGTAAATTTCCATTTTTTCAATTATTGCCAATTGACTTGATTCAAAAAAAATTTTTTTTTAATTTATTTGTAAAACTTATTTTTTAAAAAAATAAAATCCAGAGGTTGGAGACCCCAGTTGGGAGGTCCTGCCCAGTGAGGAGAAATGGAATCTGGAACCATTTAAAAAATCAGTCTGGTCAAATTTTAGTAGAACAGCTGTGCTGTGCTGGGTCCACTTCAGCCACTGATTGTCTCATACACTCCAAAGCCAAGAGGCTGGCACAACTGAATTACCCATACTGCAAAGATGGCAGCCAGCTCTTCCCTCTGGGAGCCAGTCCCAGAGGGAATTCAGATCTCTGCAGGCAGTGGTGGTTGGAGGTCCTGATTGGGAGGTCCTGCTCAGTCAAAAGGAAAGGGATCAGGCACCTGCTTAAAGTCAAGTTTTGGTAAAGCAGCTGTTCTGTGCTGGGGGATCCTTTCTGCCCTGGGCTGGCTCAGACTCTCCAAAGCTTGAAGGCTGGAACAGCTACGGAACCACAATAGCTAAGGAATTCGAACAGCAAAGATGGTAGCCCAGGCCTCCCACTCCAGGAGCTCCTTCTACAGGAGGTGCAATGCCATTTCTGGTAGCTGGCTGGAATTCCAAACCAGTGACTCTTATCTTGTGAGGTGCAATGGCAGTGGGGCCTGCAAGCTGCTGCTGCTCAGTTTCTTTAATTCAGCCTCTTTCCGTGCGTTATGTACAGGAGTCTAACTTCCCACTTTGCTGGAGCTGCAGCTATTTATCTGGAAAGCTCAGATATCTAAGTCTCCAGTGTTTCCATGCATGCCTGAGGGGCTGCTCTGCCGAGATTCCACATAGCTGTCTGTCAGACTGAAGACTGAAGGCCCTGGAGGAGTGGGTTCACAAGATCTCCTGATCTAAGCATTTGCCAAGTTCTGTTGGAGAAGCATGGTTTCCTGGTGTTGCTCATTCACTCATCACTTCCCTGGGCAGGGGAGAATCCCCTAGCCTCACGTTTCTCCCAGGTAGACAGTGTCCTGTCTTATTTTTCTTCATTCTCTGTGGGTCAAGTTGTTTCCTTGATTAATCTCAATGTGAATACCTGGATGTTTGAGTTGAAGGTGCTGTATTTACTTGTCCCTTCTGTTCTCTCTGTGATAGCCATGCAAATTAGCTGCTTCTACTTGGCATCTTGGCCACTCCTTGAGATTCACTTTTGTAAACTCTTTAAATATTTTGGAAACTTCTTGTTAAAGGATCTAAAATCAATGAGGTCAAAGCTGGCCCTTGAGGTAAGAGACTAACCTCAGATTTGTTCCTGAAGCTTTCTTCTAGACTTCTTTCCTTCTCTCCAGCAAGCACACCATGATGTTCACTGTAGGAAGAAGCCAGGATTCTTCTATTTTTTTGTTCCACTGTGCAGGAGGTATCTAGTTCCAAGGAACCTCATGGCTCAAGGAAGCTTTGACTCCATTTTAAATTCAGCCTGTAAGCAAGAAGCTTATTGCTCCAAGTCTAATAAATCAGACAAAATTATTGACTTTTTCAATGCCCCACTCACAAAAGTATTTAAAAATACCACATAAATTCTATAAGACCTATCTCTCTCCTACACAAATTCTGACAAATCATGATGTGCATATAAACTTAATTCACAGCTAGAGATTTATTTTGTTGTAATGTATTTTGGTCTAAAACATAAGATGATGACATGTCCAGTATGAATCAATTTTGTCCCATCATATAAGCAGCATGATAACCGTGTAATCAAATACCTGCAGCTAAGTGTATGTGTATATGGTGCAGGATAATGAGTGAGTATGGTCTTAAGGGAAAATGGATGCTGATAACAAAAATAGTGGGCCCAAGGTACCTAGTCTCATGCTCCGATCTGATCAGTCTCTGACACTATCTTAACTAGACATGTCTGGGTGAAGTATTTAATGAAGGAGAAGGGACTTAAGATGCACACAGCCTTCTGGGAAAATTATTTTTGTTTTGGAACTCTTTACGTGACAAAGCCTTGGAACAACATTCTTTTTGCTCTATGTATGATGTGGATCCGAGAGCAGAGCATTTCACATTTCATTTAACTTTGACAATTTATCATTCCCAAATAATATGTCTAACTGACATGCTATAAAATATTTTTGGAAGAAAAAAGCTAAAGGTCTGTGGATGAATGATTGAGGGAATTGGAAGCCAGGTAAACCACACGCCAGGATCATTTCATGAGTATTAGAGATAATTGCCATGGCTCTGAGGCCAGGACCTCCAGATGGAAGAATGAGAATGGGGGATGAAGAGATAAGGCTGAAAATGTGGCTGTTCAATGACAAATTTGTTCAGCATACAGAGTATAATATCCATATATTAGCTTTTAAATCATGTCCTCTATATATTTTCAAAGAAATAACTGCTGCCAATTACAAAGGTAGTCATTTACACTTAGTTATAGCTCACCTAGTAGCGTTCTAATCCACAGCTGTAAATATAATATGACAATGTTAGTACCACAGTCACTGTTACTTTACACATAAAATACTTAAAAATAATTGTATAACTGATCTGCATGACTTAATGTTTTAAGATTTTTTATTCATATATATCTCTTAGTATTAAGGAGTTTTTGGTGATTATATTTTATCTTTACATTTTTAGTTTATTCTACGTTCATGTTAATATAAGTAAAAGAGTTTCTATTTATTTGCTCATAGACATATGCCATCTATTTTTGCCAGCTTTCAAGATCTATGTCTAACATTTAAATATTAAATACTTTCATCTTCATTTTTAAAAAGGCTAGTATTGAATTACACATAGAATTTTAGAAACTATGTTCCTCATGAAAGAATTTTTGTAAAAGTAAATTGTGTACACATGTGAGGCTTTGTAGTGTCACACAATTGTACTCTATTATTAAGTAGAAGAAGAAAGATGATGCCTGATGTGCTCAGAGATGCTCAACTTTTGGCATCCTACTTCTCGGCCTCAGCAAAGAGTCCAGTGTTCAAACCGAATGCAGAAACAACTGGACAACTAGACTTCAAAGGGTGATGAAGCCTTGGCCAAAGGGCATTTCAGAGGCTATGGGTGAAGAGGAGATGAACAAAGGCTGATGGACCTCTCTTTTTGTTGTGATGAAAAATCCAAGGAATTTTTCACCATCGTTACCACAGCTGGTTAAGATCATAAAGGCAGAGGTTCAGTGGACTCTCAGAGTATTAATTTGTTTGCAGGATATAAAATAACATGACATTAGTTTCTCACCCAAATTTATGGCATAAGCATTGTGCCTGTTAAAACTGCAAGTACCTTAGATAAATCTTTAAATTATCTGTTTTTAATGTTTCTAACTTAAATTATAAGAAAGTACAGAAAATGTTTTCTTTCATCTTTCTAAGCAGAAACAGGCTTTTAGAAATACTCTGAGTTTAAAAATACATAAGCAAACTCATGAATCAAGGTGTCTAAGGGAAACTTAAATTTTCTCAATGATTTTTAAAAATCTGGATAGTTACATTTTTACTGTTTTGAAACTGGTAACCAGTATCAGTTCTTTTCCACTTCCAGAAGCAGGTCTCTGTGATGATTTCTAGAACAGGGATGATAACCTTGGAGTAACCACTGGCATTCTCACATATTACTAACCATTGAAAATACAATGTATTCATTACTCAAGGTCAGCTGGACACATGAATGTGGTAGTATTCCTTACTCAGACCCTTAAATTGAATTTACAATTGTGGTCAATAAGTTAAGTAAGCTTTATTTCTAGACAAAAGAATAAATAGAGGAATTCATTACCATTAATTTGAAGAGTTAATTATGTATTATACAGTTGTATATACCGTCATTCTAAACAATTTTAAAAAATTAAGGAACAGCTGACTGGGGAGCTGTAGAAGCTAGTGGGGAGAAAAAAATAAACAACAAAGAATAAACAGTAGCCACAGGGGAAAGGATATCATGAACGCTTACTACAACTTTCCAGGATCACTATCTGATGTGCTTTAAGGATATACACTCTTACTAAAACCATTTACATTTGAAAGATGTCTTAGTACCACAAAGCAAGAAAAATAAACAAAAGGCATAGAGTATAAAAAAGTAGAGTCAATCAATGCAGCAAACTTCTTTGTTGTCTTATTTTAAGAAATTGCTACAGCCAGCCCAGTCTACAGCCACCACAACCCTGATCAGTTAGCCAGCAGCCATTTATATAAAGGCAAGATTCTCCACCAGCAAAATGACTACAACTTGCGGAAGGCTCAGATGATCATTAGCATAGTTTAATCATAAAGTATTTTTAAATTAAGATAGGCATATTGTGTTTTTAGATACAAAGCTACTGCATACTTAATAGACTACAGTATACTGAACTGGGAAACCAAAAACTTTCCATGACTTGCTTTATTGCAATAGTCACTTTATATATATATATATGTGTGTATATATATATATATGTGTATATATATGTGTGTATATATATGTGTGTATATATATATATACACACACACACATATATACATATGGGAAATATATATATACGCACATACATATGGGAAATATATATATATATACACATACCATATATATATATATATATACACACATATATATATACACACATATACATATGGGAAATATATATACACACATATATACATATATACATATGGGAAATATAAATATATATTTATTTATATATAAAATATATAAATAAATATATATTTATATATATACACACACACATACATATGGGAAATATATATATATACATACCACATATATATATGTATGGTATGTATTTAGAAGGGAGTTTCACTCTGTCACCCAGACTGGAGTGCAGTGGTGCCATCTCGGCTCACTGCAACCTCTGCCTCCTGGGTTCAAGCATTTCTCCTGCCACAGCCTCCCAAATAGCTGGGACATGCCACCATCCCCAGCTAATTTTAGAGATGGGATTTTGCCATGATGGTCAGGCTTATCTCAAACTCCTGACCTCCAGTGATCTTCCCACCTCAGCCTCCCAAAATGCTGGTATTACAGGTGTAAGCCACTGTGCCCAGCCAAAGATAGTAATCTTTTTTTTTTTCCTAGCAGCAGGTCTCAACGGTGGGCTGAAAATATTAAAGAATTTAAAATAACTTTTGAAAGCTAACATTAATAAACATTGAGTGAATATCTCTGTAAACTGAACTCTAATTTCTCATGGTCATAGTTTAGTTGCACTTTTGAATTCATAGATATGAAATCTGAAGTGTGTTTTTCAAAACACTTCTTACTGCTTGCAGAGAAAAAATAATTCCTAGAAAAATACAGCAGATTACATAAGTAAATTTATATAAAGATTTAAATCCTAAAAAAATACAGAACTCTTATCCTTTAAATTAACAAAGAAACATTACCCTTTTCGTTCACATTAAACAAAAGTATTGTACATCATTGTTTTGCTATAATTTTATATTGATATTAAGATTTCTAAACTCAACGTCTTTGAAATTATAGCAATGAAAGTTTAATAGTCAAATGGTAGGAGGCAAATGAATACATAGCCAAAAGCCATGATTGTAGCAGCTTAAATGTTCATAATGACATTTGACAAAACTTTGATAATTCACATTGCTTTCAGAGTATACTGAAATTTCAGAGGTATTAAATGTTCCTCTTTATAGGAACTGTCCTATTGTGACATTACACTTTGTCTTAGTCCAATTCGTTCTTTTGTGCTCTGAGGGATTTAAATTGAAGTATGAAATATGTGAATAAAACATTCAAATAAAATCCTTCATTTGAAAATACTGGCACACTGAAAAAAACTTGGCACACACTGATAGATTATATAATACATGAAGCCTCAATTTGGACTTTTCATTTTATGGTTTGTTTTGAGTATTACATATTAGCAATTTGTTTAATATTACAAAAGCATATTGTCTACTGCAGCACTTTAAGAACATCCAGAAGCAAAGCTTGTAGTCAGCTCTGTATGTTTAATTTCATATTCTTTTTGTTACAATGATGTGCTAATTCATTTAATCCATTGAATACAAGTTATAGAATAATTTAACATTGGGATTATTTAAAACTTCCATTGTAATCCTTTAAAGTTGCTTTACTTTAAAATATTTACTACTTAGACATTAAAAAAAACATAGAAATAATAATTTTTAAAAAATTTGTAAACAAACCCAGCTTCAACAATGGATACATCACCCAGACAGAAAATCATACGAAAACAACAAACTTGAATGACACTGTAGACCAAATAAACCTAACAAAGACATACAGATCATTCCATTCCACAGCAGCAGAATACACATTCTTTACAAGTGCAGGTGGTATATTCGAATACTCAACAGGATAGATCATATGTTAGGTGCCAAAACAAAATCTTAACAAATTTGAGCCTGAAAGTATATGAAGTATTGCTTCTGATCACAATGGTATGAAACTAGAAATTGATAACAAGAGGAAAACTGGAAAATTCACAAATATGTCAAAATTAAACAATTTACTCCTGAACAACCAACCATTCAGGGAAAGTAGAAATTAAAAGGGAAATTAAAAAAAAATCCTGAAACAAATAAAAATTAAAACATAGTATAACAAAACTTATGGGATGCTGCAAAAGCAGTTCTAAGAGAAGTTTATAGCAATGAATGCCTGCGTTAAGAAAAATGAAACCAACAGAATGGGAAAAAAATTTTGCAATCTACCCATCTGACAGAGCTAATATTCAGAATCTACAAAGAACTTAAACAAATTTATAAGAAGAAAGTAAACAATCCCATCACAAAAGCGGGCAAAGGATATGAACAGAAACTTTTCAAAAGAAGACATTTATGCAGCCAACAAACATGAAAAAAAGCTCATTATCACTGGTCATTAGAGAAATGCACATCAAAACCACAGTGAGATACCATCTCACACTGGTTAGAATGGCAATCATTAAAATATCTGGAGACAACAGATGCTGGAGAGGATGTGGAGAAATAGGAACACTTTTACACTGTTGGTGGGAGTGTAAATTAGTTCAACCATTGTGGAAGACACTGTGATGACTCCTCAAGGATCTAGAAATAGAAATACCATTTGACCCAGTAATGTAATTACTGGATATATACTGAAAGGATTATAAATTTATCTGTTATAAAGACACATGCACATGTATGTTCATTGTGGCACTGTTTACAATAGCAAGACTTGGAACCAACCCAAATGCCCATCAATGATAGACTAGATAAAGATAATGTGGCACATATACATTATGGAATACTATGCAGCCATAAAAAAGGTAAGTTCCTGTCCTTTGCAGGGACATGGATGAAGCTGGAAACCATCATTCTCAGCAAATTGACACAAGAACAGAAAACCAAACACCACATGTTCTCACTCATAAGTGGGTGTTGTACAATGAGAACACATGGACACAGGGAGGGGTACATCACACACTGTGGCCTGTTGGGGGTGGGGGCGCTAGGGGAGGGTTAGCAGGGTATGTTAGGGGTTGGTGAGGGATAAAATTAGGAGAAACACCTAATGTAGATGACAGGGGGATGGATGCAGCAAACAACCATGGCATGTGTATACCTATGTAACAATCCTGCATCTGTATATGTACCCCAAAACTTATAGTATAATAAAAAATAAAATAAAAATAAAAAGATCTTAAATAAATCCTAAAAAGAGAAACAAACTAAACCCAAAATGAGCAGAAGCACAGAAATAATAAAGATTTGAGCAGAAATAAATATTACAGAGGTAGAAAATCCAGAAAAGATCAATCACAGTAATAGCTAATTTTCTGAAATGATAAAATTGATAAACTTTTAGCTAGACTAATTGAAAAAAACAGATGATTTAGATAAATCAGAAATTAAATTAATAGCAATTATATGCCAAGCATTTGAATAACGCATAAGAAATGGATAAATTCCTAAACACATGCAACCTACTAAGATTGAATAATGAATGGAAAATCTGAACAGACCAATAATGAGTAATAAGATTGAATCAGTAATAAAAAGTCTCACATTGAAGAAAAGCCCAGGACCTGATAACTTCACTGCTGTGGTCTACCAAACATTTAAAGACCTAATACCAATCCTTCTCAAACTCTTCAGGAAAATTATGGAGGAGAGAATACTTCCAAACTAATTTCATGAAGCCAGCATTAGCTTGATACCAAATCCAGACAAGGACACTACAAAAAAGAAACCATAGGCCAACAGCCCTTTCCCTGATATATATGAAGTACTGTTTCTAGAGCATTACTTCAACAAAAGTCTTTAACAAAATACTAGCAAGCCAAATTCAACAGTACATTAAAAAGGTCATTCTCCATGATTAAGTGGAATTTATGCGTGGGTTGGAAGAATAGTTCAACATACGCAAATCTATAAATGTAATACGCTGTACTAACAGAATTAAGAACAAAAACCATGTTCCTTTCAATGGATGAAGATAAACCATTTGACAAAATTAAATATCCTTTTATAATGAAAATTCTCAACATTTAAATAAGGAAGGACTGTAATTCAACACAAAAAAGGCTATATATTATAAGCCAACAGCTAACATCATACTCAAAGGGAAAAGGTTAAAAGCTTTTTCTCTATATCTAGAACAAGACACAAATGCCCATTCTCACGACGGTTATTCAGTATAGTACTGGGAGTCCTCGTCAGAGCAATTAGGCAAGAGAAAGAATAAAATGATTCAGAACTGAAAAAGAAAAAGGTAAACTGTCCCTGTTTACAAATGACATGATCTTATATAGAAAATATAGAAAACCCTGAGGATTCCACCAAAGAATGTTTCAAACCAGTAAATCAATTCCGCAAAGTTACAGAATACACAATCAACATATTCAAATTAGTGGCATTTCTATATAACAATATATATTATTTTTGAAAACCTGATTCCTCCTTGTCTCTTTCTGGAACACTTAATAAATTGTTGAACTTTTTCACTTTACTTTCATGTCTTTCAATTTCTTCTTAGTTAAATTTCCTTAATCTACCTTTCAGTTCACTAATTTTATCTTCCTAACTGGAGATTAACCTAATGGATTAAAATTCTAATTCAGTAAGTTAAATAATTGCTATTTCTGATTTTTTTCCCAAATTTTCCTGTTATAATTTTATAGCTGTTATTTTATTATAGTTTTAACTTATTTTCATGATTATTTAAACTTCTATAAGACTGTGTTATTTATTAAACATTATTTTAGCTTTAAATTTCCTGTTTGCTGATTCTATGGTGAGTTATTACTAACATGCTTTATAGTGTGAGAAATTATGACTTCATCAAATAAGTTGCACCTGTGATAATTATGTTCAGCTTTCCATGAGCTTGTTTCCCTTTGGAGTAATGTCTGGCAAATATCCTAGTTTGTCACAACCTGGGACCACTTTATGTACATTTGTCAACATCTAAGTTTGGAGACTATAAGCATAATATAAATTCTAGCCCCAAGGAAGAGACGCTTTCCCTCTCATATCCTGGACAGATTTAGAAAACGATCCCTTTTATTTTTACATGCCAGGGGTTTCCTTGTTTCTAGAACACTGGAGATAGCTCTGTTAAAATTATTTCCTTCATATGGCAATCTCAGTTCCAGTTGTGACCCTGAATGAACCGAAGGACATTTATCCTGTTCCTGGATGGGAATGAAATACCAATTTTGTGGTCTACTAAGTAGGACAAGTACCTAAACACATTCCCATGCACCCACACACCCACACACACACACACATGCACACACACAGACACACACACAGAAATACACACAAACACATACACAGACACACATGCTCTAGAACAGTTAGAGTTTCATTTTCTAGCTAGTATTGTAGAAATATCATCAGATGAGCTTTTGGGTTATTTAATTTTTTTATATTTACAAAAGTATATATAAAGCCACGTAAGCTTTACTAACTGCTATGGCACTTTATCAACAGTTTTTAGTTAGTCCTATGACTGTTGTGTAAAAAAGGCATCATTTTATGTGTAGTGATTCATCCAAGTTTTTCTGATCTTTGCCAAAGATCTACTTTCTTTACATGTTTCCATCAACAGTGGAGACTTGCTCTCTTTCTGGAATGTAATGTTATTTTTTTCTTTTGCCTCATTAAAAAGGGGAAGACTGATTTATATTCAACGTTATTTCCAAGTGACGTTTCTCTAAAACTCATTTACTGAAGTATATGTAATTTAATTTGAGCTAGCAATATATTTGTTATTCCAAATTCTGAAAGTATGCCTTTCATTTGTTAGGTTAAAGTATCTGCAAAAAAGTGGGTGAATTTTGTATTGGTAAGTTACAGGGCACAATAAAATTATACTAGACTTATTTGGCTATTTTTGTGGATAAAACTGATGTTTCTTTTGGTGTTAGTTGAGATGTTGATGTCATACTCCTTTCTATATCTTTTCTTTTAAACTTAATGTAGATTTTCTTTCCATTGTTTATAACAAATTATAAAATAATTTGCTTATATTTAATGACTTTTGCTCATATTTGATGATTTATATGCTATATATGTGCTCCTCAGCTGACATCCTAGAGTATATCTTCATGAAAATATTCATTTTCACGATACATACCATGGAATACCATGCAGCCATAGAAAAGAATGAATCATGTCCTTTGCAGGGACGTGGATGAAGCTGGAGGACAGTTTCCTTAGCAACTAACACAGGAACAGAAAACCAATGTTCTCACTTGTAAGTGGGAGCTAAATGATGAGAACACATGGACACATACAGGGAAACAATACACACTAGGGCTCTTCAGAGGGTACAGGGTGAAAGGAGGGAGAGGACTGGGAAAAATAACTAATGGGTACTAGGCTTATTATCTGGGTGATGAAATAATCTATACAACAAACCCCCACACACAATTACCTACGTAACAGATATTCGCTTGTACCCCTGAACTTAAAATAAAAGTTAAAGAGACATAATATCTAGAAAGAAAAAAATCTACTTTGTAGCAAGCATGTACCCTTTGGTTGTATAGGGATTACAGTGTTGTATCGATTTTATGAATCATTTATTCAAGGAAACAAAATCAAAATTTTAAATACCCTTAGGCATCATAGTGCCATAAGGTAGATTAATTAATGACATCTTAAATTAACCAATAAAGCTAATTAAAAACTTCTGAAAGAACAGATTTTGCTGTTATTTCAAGGAGGCAACATTCAGAGAGGGCAATAACAGAGATGAAATTTTGATTTCTAACAGGTATGTCCCTCCACAGTATGTGATATTCACTTAGATTTAGAATAATATTATATATATCACATTATACATATATGTGTATACACGTGCCTCCGTGCATATGCACACTCAGAGACACATGCATATACATACCTACATATGCTCATACTTACAAATACATTCAAGTATTATTTCTGCAACAGAGTTTATAATTACCCAGATGTTGAAGTATTTACTAGGATTTGCCTAAAAAAGTAAGACAAAGGTCCTCAAAGTTTCTATGAGTTTTTTTCCAGAGTTTCTATGAGTTTCTTTCCCAGAGTTTCTTCTCTCTACTTGGCACTTTGTTAGTTTGCATGTCTCTCATTCACACTAATAGTTTTTATTTTATGTTCTAGTTAATACATCCCATACCTCTTCATCTCGTATTCTTTTTAGTCAGCTGTAGAATTTTAAGTAAACCGGTCTTCCAAGATTTAGTCTATGTGAAAGAATATTCTTGGATTAGTGGTTCTGTTGACATTTTTTCTTACTTGGTCTTAATACACATCAACTTTCCAAGTTTATTCATATTTGTTATTGGCTAGGTCCAGATCCATCTCACCTGCCTGCAGCAAGTCAATCATTGTGACATG
Source organism: Cacajao melanocephalus (assembly GCA_963573385.1). Taxonomy (NCBI): domain Eukaryota; kingdom Metazoa; phylum Chordata; class Mammalia; order Primates; family Pitheciidae; genus Cacajao; species Cacajao melanocephalus. The sequence continues at coordinate 32,601 of CAUYLG010022413.1, read as the reverse complement.
GGTTTTGTAAAAGAGAACAGATTTTTTTTTTTTCCACAAGGGCACTAAGCAAGAAAGTGGGAGAATAACACCCAAATCTACCTCGCTGAAGATAAGGCTTAGGGATATTTATGGGTTAGGGAAGTGGGATGCTCTAAGGTATGGAGAAAAGTAATTGTCAGTGAGGATAGATGAAGTAACAACTTCATTCTGCCGAAGTAGAATGACCATCCAAATAGCATAGAATCTCAAAATGTAGATTTAGAAAAAGATAGGAGACCTTCATCCTAATCTGTATGTGCCAGCTCAGCTTTTAATGTGCAGTATTCCACTGTGGGTATTAGATTATTGCACAGCTATTAATAGCTTTACTACTCTCTCAAATATTCAAGCATTTTCTATCACTCTTAAAAACTCTTCACCACTTCTGTTTTAAAGAAACAACAGCAGCTTCCCAGTGGGGTTTCTGGTCTGGCTTCTCAGTACATCTCTGTTCTAACTTGATTTTTTTTTTCAGGCTCGTGCTAGTGACTGAAGGGAATGAGACTGTCTGTGATCTCCCTTGTGACACTAAATAGCCAGAGTTCATGGCATTTCACTGGATATATACACAAAAAGTGGTGGCATCAATATCATCTGAGGGTGGGGTTTTTAGTTCTCTCACATCAAAAAAAGTGATCTCTTGAGCACTTGTGCAGGCCCAGTTGAAAGATCAGTGGTCTCAACCTGTTTGAGCTCACCAGGAGCTGGCCAGTTTCTGAAAAACAAGTGAAGCAACTGTTACCATGGTGACTTATGAATGTTATCTATAACATAGCCAGTGAAAAGTTTCAGCATTTACTGGTGTGTCCCTCAGCTACTGCAGTCTTGAAGTTCATGAGAAAAGGGAAAAAAATTAACAAGAGACAAATGACCAAAAGCAAGCAGGCAGGCAGATCTGATCAAAGTAACACCTTAGTTTCATATTCCCATATCATTCTTTCTGAACTGTTCGATTTATGTTCAATTAATTGATATATTAATTTCAATCTTTATTGCAATAACTACCATGAATTCTCAGGTCTCTTCTATAACCCTCAGCAAATGACTCAAACTCTTTGTCTCAATATCTTAATTTGTAACACAGTAATAGAATCTGCTTCAAAGAATTGTGGTGAGAGTGATTTTCATATATGTCAGTAATCACAGCAGTTTCCTGGCACATAGTGGTCATTAACTGTAAATTATTATCATTTAATATTTATCATAAATTATTGGTAACTTTATAACATTCACAGTGTTTATTCCATTGTATCCTGTCAAATCTACCTGCATACAGACTTTTATGTCTATCCTAGAGATTTCTGTCTCCAGAATCACTAACTTAATCTAGTCTCTAACCTTTTGTATAAGCTCTTACTTTATTTCTTAAAGTATTTCTTTGTCTTTAGCCTTTCCTGTAAAACCAATTATCTGTATTACGCCCATAATTTATTTCTAAAACACCTATATATTCATATTTTCATTCTTCAAAACTTCAACAAGATTTTCTAATGATTAACTTCAACATCCCTAAGTAAGGCACACAAAGCTTTTTATATTCTTGCACTGGAGAAATAAAAATAAAATATTATGCCATTCTACAAATCTTGACAAATGTTAAAAAGAAAGAAAATAGTTTTTTTTTCAAATAAGCACTATACCCGATTGTGATGTGCCTCACAGGCAATCCACTAAAGAGAATGCAAGATAGAAAGAAATCTCATGTGTTTATATGCCAGGAAGATATGATTCATTAAATACAGCTTAGTTGTTTTATCTAGAGAAAAGTAAAGCTTCTCACATCTCCAAAACAAGCAAGAAGTTACAGCTTGGAGCCAGGCATTGAGGTCAAACTTCCCCAGCTATAGGGGAAAAAGGGCCTTTGTAACCTCAGATCCACATTTCAAAAAGATGGCTCCAAAGTCTTCAAAAAAGATTCCTGGGATTCAAAACCAGCGAGAGTATTATTCAGTTTTCTTAAAATTGATAAATACAAATTCTGTATATTTATGTTGTATAGCATGATGTTTAGATTTATGTACATACTGTAGAATAGCTGAATCAGTCTGGTAAATACATCCATTACCTCATATAGTTATTTTTTAGTAGGAAAACGTGAAATATACTACCTTAGCAGTTTTCAAGCACACAGTATAATCAACAGTTAAGAGACAATCTAAAAAATGGGAGAAAATATTTGCAAACTATGTATCGGATGAAGAATTAATATCCAAAATGCGTAACAGTTTTTTAAAAGATTTCCTATTTCTTTTACTCTTGTCACAGTTTGTAACTTTAGATTAATTTCCTAGAAATCCCTTACATCTTCCTGAAGCACAATATGTTCATACTTCACTTTTCCATATATTTATGCCTTAATTAATGCAATTTATTCACCATGCTGCAATCTCTTTCTTTTCTTTGTCTTTCTAGAAAACATTTAAGCACTACTCAAGTTTCTGGCCCAAGTACCACTTTGTTTCTGCATTGACAAATATCAAAATGTTGCTATATCTAGTAAAAAATATTTTTAAAATACCTAAAATAGCTTAATATTTTTTAAACAGCTCTATTTATTAAACAGAGATATATCATAACATACAATTTGCAAATTTAGTATTACAGAGATGTTTGATAATTTATAAAGAAAAATATAAGACATTTATGACCAAGTATGTTAATGTAAACTGATATATAATGATCAAGTTTTAGCATGTTTCTTTTTTATTCAAACCTCACTAAGCATGAGGTATGTATGCTGATATGGAAAAGTAATGTACACATAGGTTGCTTGTTAAAATACTGAAAAAACTCCATAATTTGGAGGCGTAGTGAGAGTCATGACTGTATTAACTGTGAGCACAAGTGCACAAACAGCTGCTTCTGATCTCTATGATGCCCTTTAATTTTCTTACTTTAGGAGCTTCATAAACACAGAAAGATGAATGAGCTAGGGACTCGGGGTTTCTCTTTTTTCCGTGAGTCATTATAAAAATGGTATCTAAAACATATTCATAAATTATGATTAATGTGCTGCAAATTCACTTTGCAGCATAATCAGCTTTGTTTTAGGTGAGAGGTGTTATTTGAGTCTAACTTTTCAGAGAGACCATATTTAAAAGTGAATAGTCATCATCTAACTCATCTTTCTTTTCAACTCTAACTAGCATCACATTAAAATAAGAAAATTGAAAAGAAACCCAATATTTACTTTTTCAAGAACCAAATATTATTGCTTTGATAATGTGTTTCAGTTTTTATTGACCTATAAGAACTCTAAATGATTTGGTTTTATCTTCATAAATGTTTTCAAGTATTGGCCTGGTGCAGTGAGTCATGCCTGTAATCCCAGCACTTTGGGAGGCTGAGGTGGGCGGATCACTTGAGGTCAGGAGTTCGAGACCAGCCTGGCCAACATGGCGAAACCCTGTCTCTACTAAAAGCACAAAAATTAGAGGGATGTGCTGGCACTCACCTGTAAACTCAGCTACTCAAGAGGCTGAGGCAGGAGAATCGCTTGAACCCGGGAATGAAAAGTTGCAGTGAGCAGAGATTGCACCACTGTACTCCAGCCTGGATGACAGAGCAAGACTCTGTCTAAAATAAATAAGTTAACAAACAAACAAATAAATAAATACATATTTTCAAGTATTAGTTGTCAAATATCAAATAAGATATGTACTACTACATATTATTATACTGTTGAACAAAACAAATACTTTATATTAAAATACTTTTATAGGATATTAAAACAACAAAAGATACGATGATTTAAAATAATACATAATATTTCAATTGTGTGAACCACAGAATAGTTGCATTAGAATGGAATGTAGAAAAAAAGGAACAATTTTCACAGTCGTTTGAAACCAAGACCAAATACTCCATCTAAAAGAGGAACAGATAAAATGGCATCTTAACACAAACCTGGATAATCTGAAGAGGTGTTGTGAGAGAGTCACCAGGGTGCAGTCCTAAGTTTGAAATAGGCTTCAAGCACTCGTCCTTGAATATGTCGAATTTCATTTTTGTTGCATACACATTTTCTCGTTTGAGAAATCTTGTCTCCAAGATTTGTAGAGAACTGAAATAACATTGAATGCATTAAGTGGTATGTCAATGCCTGGAAAGTCTTAAGATTTCAACCAAACTACTTTCCATTTTCCTCATTGTCTGAAGCTTCTGCTAAGAATATGTCCAATGTTGAGGGAATGTGTTCTTTTTCCCGGTCCATGAGGGGGAATAGTTTTAAGGGCAAGAATTTTATAGCACCCTGCCCCTCTCCCATCTCTCTCCATCTGGGAGAATTAACAGTTTGAACTTCGCGGTTGTGGGAAGAAACTAAGAGTCAATCACCCCAGCGGAAGTTTAAAGGAACTCCTTTCATTGGCCAGAGGAATTTGAGAAGGTGGGAATTTCTCCCAGGATAAATTCTTCTGCTCCTTCACCCTCGCCGGATTTCCAGCTCTCTGGAAACCCGTTGCACATGGTGGGAGCTCCCTCCGGATTTTCCCCTCTGGAATCCCCTTCCACACTCTTCGTGGAAGTCTTGCTCTTCTTCTCCTTTCCTTCTCTTTTTTCTCCCTAAATAAAATCACCTTTCTGCAACACTTCTTGGGTCTCATATTTACTTTTACGAGCATACGACACAACTGCAGAGTTCCCATCGCTTATTCTTTAAGAGATTGGAGACCAAGAACCCACAGCATTCTCTTGGGAGAGCTGTGCCTCACCAGCACCCAAGAAAAACCCAGTTACAGTGTGTTGCATCCTAGCAAAAAGAAAATGTGGAATCATTCATGCCAACAAAAATAACCGTAAAGTGGATGATCCATACATTGTTAATTAGTAAAACTACAGTCTATTTATTTTATGTATAAGATGAATGTATTTTTAAAAGTTAGCCCTGATGTTGAAGTTACATTACACCTTTACGGTGAGAGCAAAACTTAAGATAATAGTACCTCATTTGTAGAGTTATTGTAAGGATTAAATGAGATATTTTAAAATTTAAAAATGCCTAGAATATAGTAAGCACCCCATTAAGTGATACTTTTGAACAGGTTTCAATATTTTGGATTATGACAATATTGATGATGATGATGATAAAGTTATCATTATATATTTAACATTAAATATATCATTTTACCACATTATTTGATGATGTGTCTAGTCTTGAAGGGAGAAAAAAATTTGATTGTGTATAAACATGTATACATTTATTAAAGTATCTCAGTATTTTGCCACTCTAGTCTATCTTCCTTTTTTATTTTAATGTGAATATAAACAATCTTCCTCTTACCAAAGACAAGAGTTTATAGTTGGTAGAGTTAGTCTGAGTACTAAAACTTGGGGCAAACATCTTAATTATAGCTTTAAATGGAGAAAAAAAAATCAAGTGTATATATTTAACACCAGTTTTATGCTGCTGGGAAATTGTTGATGTTTAATTGACTGTTGGGAAAGAATGCTGCTTATGTAACTGCACTAATAGTGATTCCAGTGAAACCAAATGAGTCCATGTGTCGTATTAACCCCTCTGAATGAAACCCTGCACCTATTAACTTTTCTCTTTCTCCCATGTACCCTTCATCATATATAAAATGCATCTCCATGGAAACAAAAAGCATTTCCCTTAGAAGACAAGAGGTGAATGATTCCTGCCTAGTTCTATCATTATTCTTCAGAGACTACTTCATTTTATTACAAGTGAAAAAGCTGCCACAGCAATCTGTACTCTGCAATTAAGAACAGGGCAGTTTAATCCTTGCAATAAGACTGGACCAGTAGCAGCTAAGAATGATTTTATTAACTTCCTAGAGGATTTGCGGTTGTACAACATTAAAGAAGGCCTCATAGTAAACTAATTTCCGGGGTGGAGAAGCAGTATATTTCAACCATGCATGACAGGTCAGAAAAGCCTCCTTGAGGAGTAGATAAAATAGTGGGTCTTCTAAAGCACTGATCAACAAAATAACACCATACCATATCTGTGTTTGCTGCAGGCTGACACTCTACCTGTTCTTATTTGTTTAAGATTGATTTTGAAGAATAACAAAAAATGCTGAAATGATTTATGGCTTTGTGCATAAACTTTATGAATTACAAGCCACAAATATCTTCTAAAAATGCATGAAGTTTTTGCATATTCCTGATTTCATGATTGTTTTTATATAATCTTGTGATAAATTTTACATAATAAACATATATGGTTTAAAATAATATAAAATATTACATTATTTCATCTGTATGTTTTCAAAATCGTCGTACAAAAATGACCAATGACTTCGCATCCTCACCCAAACATTTAAATAATTCTATTTTTTATAAATAATTACCTACTTTCTGCCTTCCTTTATTTTTTCATAAAAATGTATGGATAGGTGCATTACCTATCTTTTGCAGTAGATGTGAGAAGTTTAAAACATCCTATTAGAAGGAAACCCAGAAAAAAATAATAAATGAGAGTACATAGACAGCTATAGCAAACTTCACAAATTGGGATACTAGACAAATGGAGTTTTGAAAAGGTATTAGAGTAGAGAAGAAGCATGTGTGTATTTGTGTGTGTGTTTGCATATATAGTATGTATATGTGTATCTATATAAATGTCTATATATGTTGGAATATTGGCATATAATAATGTTCTTTTCTTTGTATTTATGTAACATGATTAGTATCAATCAAAATTAGAAAAAAAAATACAAAGAAAAATGCTTTTGTTTTCTCCAGTGCAGTCATTCACAATTTAAACTATTAGATTTTCTCATTTGGTCAAGTGAGTTAATTGTGTTGCATTTTCTTTTCCTTTTATTAAGACTCTCAATACTGTGGTTAATGCATTTTTTTCCCCAAATTTCAAAGTTCAAAGGTCAAGAAATATTCAAAAAGAAAATCAAGGATTATAAGCAAGTGAATAAATAGAGGTTGCTGCAACTCTCTCTCTCTCTTGCTTTCGTGACGGAACCATAAATTTTAGCTGGATGGTGGGCTACCAAGAACAAAGACTAGATTTCCAGACTTTATTGCAGCAGGTGGAGAATATGTCACTAATTCTGACTAATGTTAAATGAAGTGGTAAATGCATGACCTTGTAATGAATGTACCTTCAAAATAGCTAGAACACAACTTTAGTTATGATTCCTTGTGGACCAGGTAGATTTGAGTGATGTCCCCCAAAAGGCCAGGGTAATGAATTAAAAGGAGACTGAATTCTTGACATACTGATATTCACTATATCTCAGGTCACTGTTATTCTGATTCTTTGCTGCAGCAGCTGAACTTTAGTTCTCATTAATGTAGAACAGCTTTATATCTGAGTACAAATATTCATTCATTCACTCAATTAGCCAGTACCTATTGAGAGCCACTATATGCCAGCAGATTCTTATAATTTGGTAATTATACTCTTGTGTGATATTCAGATATAAGCAAATATGGTATAAATACATATGAAATTTAAAAGCAGGTTGTAATAAAGAGAAACTCTTCTTGCAGATAGCTTCTCAAGTTGGACCATGAGAAAACTGGAGTTTTGAGAAGGTGCATATATCTTGAAGAGAAGAGAAATAAAAATGCTAAATAATAATATATGAACTAGATAATAATATATAAAGAGAATAAAAGTATTGAAGATATTGTGCTGTCAGAAAGGATAGTCACAAGCACAAAATAAATGAGGGACAATCAAATGCCTCAAATTACTGAAAATAACTTTCCTGTGGTATGAGAGACATTCAGAAATTGACATGTGTATTTATAAATGTGCATGAATAAATATAAACAGTAAATTAGGAGACAACAGATGTAAAATATTAAGCCAATTTAGATATATTATATTACTTTAAATATGGTATTTAATAAAAATTATAAAGCTATTAGAAAATATAAAATGTGCTCTTTGATGAATGTGTAGAAAATTTAAATTAATTGGACAAGGATGGACAGATATAACTTATGTTTTTATACCAAACATGAAATTTAACATCTACAGAAGAAATACAACTACACAAAAGTGTAATATACTATTTCAAGATAACACTTGCATACATATGTATCTTTGATATCAGTATATACTTATTTAGTGTTCAATTTTGACTCTGATCCATATTTATGCTATCTCATTTTTATGAAAATAGTCCTTTGACAATTTAGGATAAATTTTATCTATTTTCTCTGTATATCTGCCTAAATTTTTTGGAAAGTAGGTTTTGACTGTTATATAGTGAAGAAAGGGCTGGATATTTTATGAATCAATTCATAGCACATGTAAAATGAAACTATTGACATCTTTCCAAGAAGGAAAATTAACCTTGAAGGAAATTCTGATTCTTTAAGAAATCAGACATTGTGAAATTATATCATAATTGCCTCTATCTTAACTACCCTAAAAACCCAAATAATTTTAGTTTGTACTTTTAAATCTTTTAATGTAAAAACATATTATTGCAAATTTGTCTCACTCTTGATGTTATGAATTGACTCTTTTATTTCATTGGCATAATCCAGTCAAAATCTTAAAACACTTATACACAGATAAAAAAATCTAATGGTTTCTCATTAACCTTATTTTAATCCATGCTCTTGACAAGAAGCAATCCTTATTATGAAAGAATTAAAGGATAGAGTAAATGTTCAGCCAATATTTGTTGAATGAATCGTTTTAATGCATATGTCATGTCTAAACACTGAACTCCATTTAATTGTACTCAGCGAATTGCTACATTGTTGGGATGGATCTTAATTTTACAGAGAATATGAGCAAAATACTTTATAGACAGTTATTAATTTTCATTAAATTAGAAATACGTTTGAATGTATAGAAACCAACTTAAGACTTCTTGGTGTATACTTAAATATAGAATTATAAAACGTATCATATAAAGTTGATCTTATTGAAACCCATTTCTTTCATTTGATCAGTAGATTTCATCCTCTTCTTTTTTGACTTAATTTTATTATTTATTTATTTTTTCATTATACTTTAAGTTCTGGGGTACATGTGCAGAACATGCAGGTTTGTTACATAGGTATGCATGTGCCATGGTGGTTTTCTGCATTCATCATCCTGTCATCTACATTAGGTATTTCTCCTAATGCTATCCCTCCCCATCTCTCTACTCCCTACTGTCCCTACCCTAGGCCCCCACCCGCCGATAGGCCCCAGTGTGTAATGTGCCCTCCCTGTGTCTATGTGTTCTCATTGTTCAACTCCCACTTATGAGTGAGAACATGTGGTGTTTGGTTTTCTGTTCTCTTGTCAGTTTTCCAGCTTTATCCGTGTCTCTGCAAAGAACATGAGCTCATCCTTTACTCAAGGATATTAGTTCTACAATTAACCTCTCTAGCATCATAAATTTCTCATTCTCTATTGGACTATGCCCCATTGGCATATAAAAAAATTTTTAAAATTATTTTATTTCTAAAAAACACCATAAAATTTTGTTGCATTTTATTGTTTGTCATTGCAGTAAAACTCAAAAGACGTCTTTACATTTTCAGACTCTAATTCCTCTTCCCCTATTTTTCTCTTCAACCACCAATAAAGGTGTTTACTCTTTCGAATCCACTGAAATTCCTTTAGTTTACAGCATACTCTAATTTACAAAAGTTTCTTCACTTGGCTTCTAGGAAACTCCACTTCATTACTTTTCATCCTACTTCACTGATTCACTGGGATTTTTTTCCCCTGATTCTCTTCTCTCAGAACACAACGTTGGAGTGATCCAGGCCTCAGTCATTAGCCCTTTTCTGTTTTCTAACTACACTCTCTTTTTGGCTAGTTTCATTCAATCTTCTGATATTGTATACTATCTCTAATGCCAACTATCCCCACATTTTCAGTCCAGACCATTTCCTTTAGCTCCAGTTTATATATCCAACAGCATACTTGATAAAACTGATAGGCATATGGAACATAATATATCTCAAACCAAACAAGCCTGATACCTCCCTACACGGAATCTGTTCCTACCCACAGCAACTCCCACCTATTACAGTAAAATCACTAAATATTTTATCTCTACTTTTATAGATTAGAATGAATATGCTGCTAGTGTGATATATTAAGAAAGTAGGAAAAATCATTAACTGAAAAGAAATTGTAAGCTTTAACAATTTAAAAAGTCAAAATAGCAGGATATTGTGGAAAAAAATATGTATTTGTAACCAGATCAATTTGAATTTTAATAATGGCTGTGACTATTAGCAAGTTTCAAAGTTTTCTAAGCCTTGAATTCCTCATGCTCAAAATGGGAAAAATTACCTTATATACCCTTACATTCTTGGAAAGAACAAATGAAAACTCTGATTAAATAGATATGGGTAAATTAGATGTAATAGTGTGATACCAAAAATATGATTGCAATAATATCTTGATAACTACTCATCTGTTTATATGTATGAATATGTTATGTATGAAATGAAACTCATTCAATATGATATATGTTATGTATTTTAAAATGTTATATATAATAAATGTACAAACATATACATATATAGGAGCAGATAGAACATACACATACACAATTTTCCTACATCCACTCTGTCTGAATAATAATAGCTTTAAACTTTGAAATGTACATAAATTGTCAAAAATAACGTGTTCTCACTCACAGGTGGGTGTTGAACAATGAGAACACATAGACACAGGGAGGGGAGTATCACACACTGAGGTCTGTGGGTGGGGGAACTAGGGGAGGGTCGGGGGGGTGGGGAGTTGGGGAGGGATAACATTAGGAGAAATGCCAGATATAGGTGATAGAGAGGAAGGCAGCAAACCACATTGCCATGTGTGTACCTGTGCAACAATCCTGCATATTCTTCACATGTACCCCAAAACCTAAATGCAATAGAATGTATAAAAATAAAAAAATAACATTTAATATATTTTTATCCAAGAACACTAGAAAATTAGAGTTTGGCATATATAACTTTCAACGAACTCATATTTACTAAAACATTCAATTTCAAAAATGTTAATAATAGATATTACATCTTGTATTTAACAAGAACATTCATATGTCTACTTTCATTTTGTACCTAGAAAAATCCTGTGAGCAACACGCTAGCATGATAGTTAAATGTCACCACATGGGTTTATAGTATAGACAATTTAAAACAGATTATTCAAAAATTGTATTTACTTTTAATTGACAAATGAAAATTTTATATATTTATTGGGTATGATGTGATATTTTGATACATGTATACATTGTGGAATAATTAAATCAATCTAATTAATGCAACACCTCACATACCATTTTTTTGTGATAAGAACATTAAAATCTACTCTGTTAGCAATTTTCCAGTATATAGTACATTATTAACTATCACCACCATACTGTACACTAAATCTCCAGAACGTATTTCTCCTACATAACTGAAACTTTTTACCCTTTGAGGAACAACTCCACATTATCAATCTCTTCCTACCCACTCCAGCCCTTGGTAACCATCATTCTACTCTCTACTTCTGTGAGTTTGACTTTTTTAGTTTCCACATGTAAGTGACATATTTTGGTAAATGCACAAAAAGTTTTCAGTAATTTTTCTTTTCTGTGCCTGGCTTATTTCACCTAGCATAACTTTTTTCAGTTTCATCCATGCAGATAATGATATTTTCTTCTTTTTTAAAGGCTGACGAGTACTTCATTGTGTATATACTACATTTTCTTTATTCATTCATCCATTGATGATCATTCAGCTTGATTCCATATGTTGGTTGTTGTGTATAATGCTGCAATGAACATGGGAGTGCAGACATCTCTTTGACATGCTGATTTCATTTCCTTTGGCTATATACCTGGAAGTGGAATTGCTAGGTCATATGGTTGTTCTATTTTATATTTTGGGGAAACATCCATACTATTTTCCATCATCACTGTACTAATTTACATATCACCAACAGTGGACAGATAGTTTATTTTCTCCATATTCTCACCAATACTTGGTATCACTTGTCTTTTTTGGTAAAACCTTTTCAAACAGGTGTGACATTATATCCCATTGTGCTTTTAATTTGCATTGCCCTAAAAATTTGTAATGTTAAGCATTTGGTAATATATGTGCAGATCATTTGTATGTTTTCTTTTAAGAAATGTCTATTGTGGTCCTTGGCCCATTTTTAAGTCACGTTGTTTTCTTGCTGTGAGTTGTTTGACTTCTCATATATTTTGTATATTAACTTCTTCAGATGTATGGTTTGCAAATATTTTATTCCATTCCACAGGTTGTCTCTTCACTCTGTAAATTGCTTCCTTTTCTGTGCAGAAGCTTTATAGTTTAATGCAATCTCCTTTGTCTATTTTTGCTTTTATTGCCCGTGCTTTTGGGGTCATATCCAAAAAGTATTTGCAAACATCAATGTCAAGAGATTTTTCCCAATGAAAGGTTATTGTTTTCTTCAAAATAAACAGTGTGTTTTATACTACGATAGATTAAAAAATGTAAGCAAAAGATGAACTCAGCTTAATAACATATCACAGATGATTAGTCTTAATATTTGATAAACTCAGAGTTGCAATTACTTAGGCATAAAAGACATCATTAGTAATTTTATATGAACAATTGTAAGAAAAAACATTTGCCTTGCATTCACCTCAATCTATTTTACTGTTCTCTTATAGGCTGTGCTAGGAAAAATGATATAGGATCACTAAAAGATATTTAATCATCAAACATGCCTGATGTTCTCCAGTGCAACTTACTCAAGAAAGCAGAGAAGTGACAGTAAGATATTTAAAAAGATTTTTTATCTGAAACAAATATTCTTTTTTTGAAAAGTTAAAGTATTTAAAAACTTATGTCATTCAATATCCATGTAAACAGCAAATAATTAGGTTTTTATTGCAAAAAGAATATTCTAGATTTCAGTGATTTTAATAGTAACATGCCATATAAATTAATTTCAGTGCATGTTTTAAATGATTTTAACATAAAAACGTGTAGAATTTATTATATAGCTTTAGAACAAGACTTTCCATTGATGTTAGAAAATGTTCTGAACACATAAAATTGGTATACATAAAGTAAAGACAAATAAATGTGGGCTCTGGGCAGCAATCAACATCATAGAAGAATCTAGCAGGAGCTTAAGAAGCTACAGTATGTTTCATTTGCTAATTCTTTTTTAAAGAACTTCTCAAAAACTACAAAAGGAAAGACTAATGCAGGTATCTCATCTTCAGCATGTTTCTAAGCCCTATTGTGACAATATTCAATTTCTTATATTTATTACTTATATCACTTCTACATCCAGAAAGAAACTGAGACTTATTACTATTATAAATCTATTACAAAGTAGAAGTAGATACAAGAGCCAAAAATTTAGCAATTTGACTTTATAAATTTCAAAAAGTAAAAAATAAGATTTTTTTATGAACAGATAAAGCCTAAAATAATTGCTAAATATATATATTGTATATATTTGAAGTTATATTTATGTTAATTCACAGTAATTCAGAAATTTTGTTTGCTCAGAAAACTTACTGAATATAGCACATTGTTAACTCCGTAATAAAAACTGTAAGTTTTACTTGAAGGAACATTGTGCTTGTTCTTTCATTAATATGATGGCTATACATTTTAATCTTACTATACATAAAACCAATGCAGGAATTATTAGACAAAACCCATATTAATTTATATGTATTATAAAATAACATATTGTTAGGCTGGGCAGATAGCCAGAAATGAGCAGGCAAGGAAGCCCCCTGGGAAAAGAAGTCCTAGAGATGCTACCCACTGAGAGTCAGAGCTGCACATTAACAGTAAGCAAAAATAACGATGGTAATATGGTTTGGCTGTGTCCCCACCCAAATCTCACCTTGAATCACAATAATCCCCATGTGTCAAGGGCAAGACCAGGTCAAAACAGTTGAATCATGGGGGCAATTTACATCATGTTGTTCTCATTATAGTGAGTTCTCATGAGATCTGATCTGATTTTTTCTTTAATTTTTTAAAATACTTTAAGTTCTGGGGTACATGTGCAGATCTGATGGTTTTATAAAGGGCTTCCTCCTTTGATGGGCACTCACTCTATCCTGCTGCCTTGTGAAGAGGTGCTTTCTGCGATGATTCTAAGTTTCCTGAGGGCTCCCCAGCAATCTAGAACTGTGAGTCAGTTAAACTTCTTTTCATTCGAAATTACCCAGTCGTGGGTATTTCTTCATAGCACTGTGAGAATTGATTAATACAGTAAATTGGTACCACAGAGAGTTGGAAGCTGCTGTAAAGATACACAAAAACATGGAAGCAACTTTGAAACTGGGTAAGAGGCAGAGATTGGAACAGTTTGGAGGACTCAGAAGAACAAAGGGAAAGGTAGGAAAGTTTGGAACATCCTAGAAACTTGGAGGGCTCAGAATACAAAAAAATGTGGAAGTGTTTGGAACTTCTAGAGATTTGTTGAATGTCTTTGACCAAAATACTGATAGTGATGTAGACAATGAAGTCTGGCCTGAGGTGGTCTCAGATGGAGATGAGAAACTTGTTGGAAATTGAAGGCTACTCTTGCTATGCAAAGAGACTGGTGACATTTTGCCCCTGCCCTAGAGATCTGTGGAAGTTTGAACTTCAGAGAGATGATTTAGGACACCTTTCAAAAGAAATGTCGAAGTGGCAAAGTGTTCAACAGGAAGCAGAGCATAGAAGTTTGGAAAATTTGCAGACTGACGATGTGATAGAAAAAAAAATTTCAGAAATTCAAGCCTGCTGCAGAAATTTGGATAAATAATAAGGAGCCAAATGCTAATCACCAAGATAATGGAGAAAATATCTCTAGAGCATGTCAGAGAATTTTGTGGCATCCCTTCCCATCACAGACCTGGAAGTCTAGGAGGGAAAAGTAGTTTCTGGGCCAGGCTTGGGGCCCCACTGCTCTATGCAGCCTCAGGACATAGTGTGCTGTATCCCAGCTGCTTCAGCTCCAGCTGTGGCTAGAAGGGCCAACGTACAGCTCAGGCTGTTGCTTCAGAGGGTGAAAGCCCCAAACTTTGGCAGCGTCCATGTGGTGTTTGGCCTGTGGGTGCACAGAAGTTAAGAATTTAGTTTTAGGAACCTCCACCTAGATTTCAGAGGAGGTATGGAAACACCTGGATGTCCAGGCAGAGGTTAGCTGCAGGTGCAGAGCCATCCTGAAGAACCTCTGCTAGGTCAGCGAAGAAAGAAAATGTGGGGTTGGAACCCCCACACAGAGTCCCCACTAGGGCACTGCCTAGTGGATCTGTGAGAAGAGGGCCACCATCCTCCAGGCCCCAGAATGGTAGATCCACTGACAGCTTTCACCGTGTGCCTGGAAAGGCTACAGACACTCAACAGCAGCCCATGAAAGCAGCCTGGAGGGGGGTTGTACCCTGCAAAGCCACAGAGGTGGAGCTGTTTAAGGCTATGGGAGCCCACCTTTAGCATCAATGTAACCTGGATGTGAGATATGGAGTCAAAGAATACCATTTTGGAACTTTGAGGTTTAGTGACTGCCTTGTTGGATTTCAGACTTACATGGACCTGTAGTCCCTTTGTTTTGGCCAATTTCTTCCATTTGGTGTATTTACTTAATGCCTCAACTGTATCTAGGAAGTAACTAACTTGCTTTTGATTTTACAGGCTCACAGGTAGAAGGGAATTGCCTTGCCTCAGATGAGATTTTGGACTTGGAATTTTGGGTTAATGCTGGATGAATTAAGACTTTGGGGAACTGTTGGAAGGGCATGATTGTGTTTTGAAATGTGTGGGCATGAGATTTGTGAAGGGCCATGGACAGAATAACATGGTTTGGCTCTGTGTCCCCACCCAAATCTCACCTTGAATTGTAATAATCCCCATGTTGCAAGGGCAGGACCATGTGGAGATAATTGAATCATAGGGGTGGTTTCCAACATGCTGTTCTCATGGTAATAATAAGTTCTTACTAGATGTGATGGTTTAAAAGGGGCTTCCCCCTCTGCTTAGCACTCACTCTGTCCTGCTGCCCTGTGAAGCACTCACTCTGTCCTGCTGCCTTCCACCATGATTATAAGTTTCCTGAGGCCTCCTCAGCAATGCAGAAAGGTGAATAAATTAAACCTCTTTTCTTTAAAAATTACCCAGTCTTGGGTATTTCTTCATAGCTGTGTGAGAACTGAATGATATACATAGCTACAATAGCTACACTGGCTACTTCTGGCCTTGTGGTTTGGCTCCTCCAGCCCTAAAAGGAATTTATCAGGCCCTACCTGGAGAAAACCACACTTGGGACACTTGGGATTTTCTCTGCTGAAGAGCATGCACATTCCTCCGAAAACTCACCCCAGAGTAGCCCCTTTTACTCATTAAAATAGTAAAAAATATATTCCTGGGTGGAGCTTTTTGTTTTTGTTTTTGACAGAGTTTTGTTCTTGTTGCCCAGGCTGGAGTGCAGTGGCACAATCTCAGCTCACTGCAACCTTTGCCTGCTGGGTTCAAGTGATTCTCCTGCCTTAGTCTCAGGAATAGCTGGGATTACAGGTGTGTGCCACCATGTCCAGCTAATTTTTGGTAAAACGGGATTTCATCATGTTGGCCAGGCTGGTCTTGAACTCTCAACCTCAGGTGATCCATTCTCTTTGGCCTCCCAAAGTGCAGGGATTACAGGCATGAGCCACCGCTTCTAGCCTAGTGGAGATTTTAAATGCTAATAAGACATGCAACGTGTACACTACTTGCATTTACAACCACGGAGCATGTGTGTTTAAAGGGGACTCAAACATGCTTGCAAGTAACATCCCCTCATGGCCCTTCAAAAATAATCATGTAAGATTTTCATAAAGAGAGTCCTCCAGCACTAAATGCTGCTGCATCATTCTTTGAAGCGGACTCTGTCCCATCTCTCACGTGTACTGTCTCTATAAATAAACACTACTGCTACTATTTTTTCCAAACTTAACAGCCTAGAGCTATTTTTCACTTCACTCTAGGAATGTGATTTATCTTCCTTCAACAAAACCTGCTACTTAACTCTTGCTGTGACTTTTGGCTGAATTTTTTCTTTCAAGTTAGGCAAGAACTGAGGATTCCCACAGTTCCTGGTAACAATATCACAAGGAAATAATCAAAATTCAGACTATACATCTCTTCCTTTTTCTTCATTTAATAGTTGAGTATTCGAGCAAACTTCTTATTCTCTGTAATCTATAGTTTCCTCATCTCCCAAATTATATTAATAAGAGCACTTGCCTTATATGAAAGCCCTTAGTCTGATAGGTAGTACAGTATAGCAACTTAATCCAATCAATATAGTTTGGCTGTGTCCCCACCCAAATCTCATCTTGAATTGTAACTTCAATAATCCCCATGGATTATTATTATTGGGACCCAATGGGAGGTAACTGAATGGGGGCAGGTTTTCTTATGCTCTTGTTGTGATAGTGAATAAATCTCATGAGCGCTTATGATTTTATAAAGGAAAATTCCCCTGCACATGCTCTCTTTCCCACCACCATATAAGATATACCTTTGCTTCTCCTTCACCTTCTGCCATAACTATGAGGCCACCACAGCCACGTAGACTTGAGTCCATTAAATTTCTATGTCTTTATCAATTATTCAGTCCCAGGTATTTCTTTGTAGCACTAAGAAAATGGGCTAATACACTAATCCTTCCTTCCTTCAATGGGAATTTTGATACCTACATGTAAGATTATCATACAGGATAAAATTATGCAATATATGGGATAGCATTTTTAAACTCTAAATTAGTCCATACTCTTTAGAAATTATGATTATTTAGAACACTTAAAACTTCCAGTGTTTACTTAATAAAAGCTAATATTTATTGATTCTTCAACACGTACCAAAGGCTTTTGAATACTTTGTTTGTGTTTTCTCATTTAAACCCCCAACAACCTGTTGGGATAGATGTTATTAGTTATCTTTTACAGAAGAGGAAACTGTGGCTCAAATGTTGTTTAACCTGCGCAAGGTCATGTATCTAGTAAGCAATTAAATCAGTATTAAAATTTAGTTGAAGATACACTAAAATTATTTTTCAGAAAGAAAAAATATCATTTTTTATCATATAAAGTATATTGGAATTCCAGTTTTTACTTGGATTCTAAAACAAATACATAAAAGTGAGTGGCTTTGTATTTTTAATTATACTTATGGCAGCAGACTTATTTGCCAAGCTTTCCAATCTCAGCTTTTCACGACCATAGAATTCTAGCCTCTCTTTTGAGAGACGTCTTCTGATTTTGTATTTGGATAAAGAATGGAAAGAGTTGTATCAACTTGTTTGGACAAAATCACGCTCAAAGTTTGTTTCCATAATACATCTTTTGAGTTTTCTCTTCCTTCCCATTTTCTCTGATTTCACCCTGCTTTTAGTCCTAACCCCTTTTTTGTTGAAATAGTATGTTTAGCACATGCACACATACACACACCTAATCACCTAAGCTTAACACTGGTATTTTAAACTATTATAAATGGATGTTCACCCAGTACTTTTCAGAGTAATGGAGTGGGCTGATGGAATAGTCATCCTTACAACCAAGGAAATGGCCTTAACTTTAATAACAAAGTAATACTATTTGCAGTGGAAACTGCAGCTTAAAGTACAGCCAGTACTAATTCATTGCTCATTATTTATTTTCCAGAAAAAAAAACTGATTTCACAGGCCTGATCCATTCACTAGAAGGATGGATTACTTCTACTTTTTGACATATACTTTATTTGCAGGGATCTTCAATAATGATCTAAGCAAATCTGTATGTCATTTAACAAAGAGCTTATCAGCGCCTATTCTGAGTTTCAGTCTAGAGATCCTATTCTGGGCCCTGAGCAGCTAAACAAGAGTGGCATGAAGAGATATGGGAGGTGGTGCTTCCTGCGACCCCAAACTTTATTAGTCACCTACAGTATGTTGATCTCCTCAAAGATAAATACATACCTTTGGTAACAAATGCTCTTTTATTTGAAAAGTAATTAGTTTTGCTTCTCTTTAGTGGAATAACTAAAATTACAGTGAATAAAATATCAGTCGTCTATTTATTCTTTGCATAATCTCTTTATGATTATAAGCTATCAACCATAGTGATATTAATTTTCTTACATTTTACATATGTCATGCTGTTATCTTCTTTATTTTCTGACTTCCCTTTCATCACAAGATGATGTTGGACACATTTATGACTTTAAAATGTGGCTCCAAGTCTAAAACCTTGACTTCAGACATTTTCTCCTTGAGCATCACCAAGACAAAACTGCTACTGCTTTCCTTCCATCCCAAACTTTCTGTAAAAATTCTAAGTAGTTCCAATTCGGTCAACTCTCTTCCTCTTTTTTAATGTTTGCACTTTTTCTCTCTTCCAATTTTTTTAAGTCATATTAGAATGTATTCCATCTTCTTCTGAACTCACCACAATTCCAACTAATCCTTCAGGGCACAATTTGTCTCATCTTCTCTGTGAAGCCCTCCTAGACTACTCTAAAACAATAAGTCCTCTTTCTTCTGTTTTCATCATAATCACACTTCCCAGTCACTTGAGAGCAATATATGTGTCCAAAACCAACATTTATGAAGGTGTGGCTTCACAGAATTAGAAGTCATAATGTTAATACAAAATATCGATATAACAATATTTATCCAGCAACAATTTGTTGAGCAACATACTTTGTGTGGAGAACTTTTCTAAATGTTGAATATAAATGAATGACCAAAGCAGACCAAAAGCCCTGTTTTTGTGGAACTCATGTTCTGGTAAATTGAATAATCCAAACATACATTATATAAGTAAATTTCATAATATATTAGAACTTCTACAGAGGAAATGTATGACGCTTAATTTTATGTATCAACTCGATGGGGCCATGAGCACCCAGACTTTTGGTCAAATATTATTCTAGATGTGTCTATATGGGGTGTTTCTAGCTGAAGTTAACATTTGAATCTGTAGACTGAGTAAAATAGATTGCCGTCCTCAATGCAGGTGGACCACATCCAATAAATTAAAGACTTTTGTCAACCAAAAAACTGAGTAAGAGGGAACTCCTTCTACCTAAATAAATTAAAGACTTTTGTTAACCAAAAACCTGAGTAACAGGGAACTCCTTCTACCTAACTGCCACGAGATAGAACATTGGTCTTTTCCTGCCTTCAACATTGAGCTAAAAAACCCAGCTTTTCTTGGGTTCCAAGATTGCTGACTTCCGAACTGGAACAGATGCCACCAGCTCTCTTCATTCTCAGATGTTTGGACTCATGCTGGAACTACACCATTGGCTTTCCTTGGTCTCCAGCTTGCCTACTGCAGGTCTTAAAATTTCTCAGGCTCTATAATCATATAAGCCAATTCATTGTAATAAATATATATTGATCTGTCTATATGTCTGTACTTATATCTACATCTCATTTATTCTGTTTCTCTCAAGAACCCTGACTAATATAGAGGTTAACTGAGAGCACTGAGAATCAGAAAGATAAAAGATAGATTGGGTCAGGTCATGGAATTTATATGGAATTAAAGGAATTTACCTTTAATTTACTTATGTTAGGTGATAGAAACATATCACAAGTTTCTAAGCAGCAGTTTTACATGTAAAAAAATGTTTAAGGAAGATCCTGAGCAAGAGTGGACTAGCGTAAGAAAAACTGAGGTAGGATGTTGATGAAGATGTGACCAGAGCAGACTCAGTGAAAATGCAAATGAGGATAACAGGGCCTGACAAATCATTGGCTAGTGAAGATCAAAAAATAATTCCACTTATTGTTTTTAATCCTAGGTGATGGTAAAGATAGTACTGCTGAGGTTAGAAGACTTAAAGGACTTGTTTTCTGGTCACAACCCTGCTGACCAAAATAGGATCTGGTCCAGACAGAATAAAGTGAAGAAACTGGCAAGAATCAGCAGATGGCCAAAAAAGTGATCCCTGGTTTTCCTCATTGCTCATTGGTATAAGACACTCCCACCAGTGCTATGGCAGTTTACAATTGGCACACCTTTCTTAGATAGTTCTACATAACTTGCCCCTCAATTTACATTGCTTTCCAAGGAGCAGTACTGTTCAGTAAAGAGATTTCTGTCTAACACCACTGGTTCATCCTTGAGTTATTTCTTGAGTGAAGCCAAGAACTCTCCTAGGCTAAGCCCCAGTTTTGGGACTCATCTGTCCTGCATCACTGTTTTTCAGTGAAATCAGATGACTGAGAAAAAGAGCAGAGGGAATGGATGAGTCCATGTTTGCTTACAGGTTGTAAACTGGGAGCCTATAAACCAAGTCTAACCCATTGATTTTTTAAAAATTCATTTGAAAGCCTTTCTAAAATTCTAATTTTTCAACAGTTCAAAAAAATTACAACTCTTTATTTTTAAAAAGTCTATAATTTTGACTTTTTTACGTAACAAAGGAAGAAGGGCTCTTCTGTAACTTATTAGTGGATCTGAGGATCAGTCATCTTTGTTAGACAAGTTACAGAAACTCTGGCTTGCTACAGGCCCCTCTCCAAGACTATTCCTAAAACTGAGGCAGAGTCGGAAACCACCTTATAATTTTTTGCATATACCTTAGATTGTGAGTCTTGAAGGCAGAGCCAGGGTTTTTATAAGCCACCTTAAATTGTGTTTGTTATGCGATTCAATTAAAGCTTCAATGGCTATAAAATAGGAAGACTAATTAAACTCAAGCCTGATTGATTTCAAACACCAGGTAATTAGCGAGTGTCTTATCTTTTCTGAGCCTCAGTTTCTTCATGGGTAAAATGTTGTAATGGTACTGTCTTCTCAGAGAGGGGTTATGAGGGTTTTATGAGCTATTGTGCAAAAGATGCTCAACACATTGTTTCAATGAGCAGGAAATGCTAGCCATAATGTCAGGAGAGTAAAATCTAACATGTGACTACCTTGTGAAGACAAATGGAAGTAGCAAAGTTATAGTCTCCTAAATTACCGGTCCTTCTTGGGCTTTACTTCTTGGGCAAGTTTGATCTTGTCCGTAAACACAGGCAATAAATATTACTCATTTAAAGATATGATAGAATAGTTTTCCTATGCTTAATACATATCCTCATGAAAACTTCAATATTTAATGGAATGTGGCATTTTAAAGCAATATACCATGAAACAGTGTAGAAAATTTGTCACAAAGATAGTTGGCTTGTTTACATTGGTTTATATATATTTACGGTGAATGGCAGGGGCTTTTTGCCTGCTATTCATTTTATTTGTATAGTTTGAGTGTAATTTAAAAATTCACATTGTGTTTTCAGCCAATAAATAATAGATGTGGAAATTCAAAACGAATATTTTATAGGAATAAACAGCACTCATGTATATATAACTACACTATATTATTTTATACACAATTAGAACATTTGAAAAAATGCTCATATCACCAGGAATAAAACAGATATTGCAATATGTATTGAAATGCTATTTCAATATTTGCGTGAAATAATTGTTGTCTAATAAAAAGTTTGCAATATGAGGGATAAAAGAATTTAGAACATCTTAAAACTTGAATAAAAATCATTGTTTCTAATGTACTTTAATTTAATGAAAAGTCCTTTTACACTTTAGGCTTCTTTTCTTAAACCAAAATAAAAATATGGTTGATTTTCTTTCTCTAATGCATTCCTTTCTCTTGATTACCAAATAAAAGTTAGATGATCTACATCTGGAAATGAAATTCCATTGTTTGCAAACTATCTTAACAGAACATTCGAAGAGATTCTTTAAAAAAGATGCTGACACTGAATCTCAAGGTAATTTCATCTGAGTAGAGGCAGCTGAATTAGACTCATTAGCTTCAACTGGAATTGAACAGCCACCTTGGGAAAGCTTGTCCAAGAGAAAATGAGTATAGTTAAATTTAAGGCAAGGTGTAAGAGAACATCTGAAAGTGTAATGTGATGCAAAGTATTTCAGCATGGCCTATTAGTCACACCTAGAAGCCTGTTTTAAAAGTCTAGACAGACAATAAAAATAACTACAAGAGAAAATAAAGAGAGATTCTGGATGCCTGTGGGAATTTCCTTTAGTGGAGAAACGATTTAAACTGACCATAAATTACCTCTTCCATTTGCAAATAACTTTATGATGGGTTAATTTTAGCAGAGAAATCATATTTAAATATTTTCTTAAAATGTAGCCAGATTACTCCTCAGAGCCTTTATTGCTTTACTTTGCTGTAGACCAAGGTACATTAAAAATATTCTAGGTCTTGCATTTCTTGCAGCCTTAATCTATTATTATATTGGATTACTCTTGGTGTAGTGTTATGTGGGAGAGAAGAAACATTCTATAATCTTCTGATTAAACTCAGTCTTTTAGTAAACCTGTACCTTGGGCTGTGAGTGTTACAAGTATTCCTCAAATGGTGTAAATCTTTTATCCCTCCCAGAGTCTCCTATTTTCTTCCCTGCTATAGCAGTGCAATCAATTTAATTGAAATCTTCACTCCTATTGACTGTGATTTTCCCTGACCTTGGATAGGAAGGCTTATGGGTACTGAAGCCAGAAAAATTTCATTTTCTCATGATAAGGCTTTTGCTAATTATTTTCCTCTTGAAAAGTAGTCTTTTATTATGGAGAAGGATCTAGGCTCATTTCACAGTGGTAACTCTCTCCCTTTCTCTGCCAGAGCCACAAAGAGATCTTCGACATCTTAACTGTAAGAACCTAGTGGTGTTTCTGAGAACAGTCCAGAAAAGTATGGGCTTCCCCCACGATTGCAGCTCAGAAGTTTTTTACTCTCACACTAGTCCTCATCAGTCTATTGCATTCATCAAAGTTAACATTTAAGTATTTATATTAGCTTCTAGCTCTAGCAGTTTCTGCTCCAACTAAGCAGGTCTTGGCTGTGCCTCTTTGGATTCATCTGCTTCCCCGAATTTCAGTGTTGCAGGTTTCTCGATGATATTAGTTCTATTGAATACAGGATAAGTCACTGATTTTCACTTTTTCTAGCTATTCTTGTAAGTAAGTAAGTAAGTAAAGACTTCCAAGCTTTACATTTTGGAACTGAAACCAGAAGTAACCCCATCTATTTAAAAATGTTAATTATAATATTTTTCACACTAATTATTGTGGCTCCTTGCTCTAGCTTCATATTACTAATATTATTTATAATTACTAACATTCTTCTCTTCTTTCGAGCTCACTACTTATTCTTATTTTAAATTCTGGACTTTTTTTTTTTTACTTTTTTGTAACCTCCATATTTCTGTTTCTTGTCATATTTCCAAAGTAATATGTGTAATATTTTTTGTCCAGAAGCTATTCTCACTTCCAAGTATTCCTGAAGGTGAAGCTGGGTATGCTTATTAGGAGAAGACACTGAAACCCAGACTTTGATTTGTACCATATCTTTGAGAAAAGTTGAGGGTTTTGCCTGAGGAAAGAGTACTCTAGATACTGCAGTACACACATTGCTACCACCTTATCTTCTAGCTCCATCCCTCAGATAACTCTGCAACTCCATCCCTCAGAATACCTTCTTAAACTTCAAAAAGTATACCAGTTCATGGCCGGGCACAGTGGTTCACTCTTGTAATCCCAGCACTTTGGGAGACTGAGGTGGGCGGATCACCTGAGGTCAGGAGTCAAGACCAGCCTGGCCAACATGGTGAAATCCTATCTCTACTAAAAATACAAAAATTAGCCAGGTGCAGTGGCAGGTACCTATAGTCCCAACTACTAGGGAGGTTGAGGCAGAAGACTCTCTTGAACCTGGGAGGCAGAGGTTGCAGTAAGCCAAGGTCATAACACGGCACTCCAGCCTGGGTGACAGAGTGAGATCCTGCCCCCCCCCACCAAAAAAATAAAGTGTAGTAGTTCAAGGTTATAATCTCTTTTGATTTTAATTCACATCTTTAGGAGTAGAAGGATGGAGAGAGAAAGAAAGTAGGAACTTTTCTTTAGCAGGTCTACCTGAACCACATTCCCTCCCTGGCCAAGCTTTGGTGCTGTCTTGATGGTATCCCAACAAAACCTGTGTGGCCTCAGCTGCAGTAACTGTTTTCTTGTTATACAGTGGCAGGGTCAAACAATAATATGCCTAACTTAATGTGGGAGGAATGAAAGAAATACTTGATAGCTGCACCCAGCATAGCCCCTCATGCAGAGCCTCCTGATTTAGACTGTACATTCTCCCTTATCACTTCTGACTTATTGCTGGAAGGGTTTCCTCAAAGTTTGGTGTTAATATTTCAGAATGCTGCTTTTTTTCTCCTTTTTCATCTTTTCTCTAGAGTTACACTTTAAACAGAGGACCCACAGCATAGGCTAGTTCCATGTTTATTCTACATGTCAATTTGTCAATTTAAATTTATGGAAATGTACACCAGACCATTTGTCTAGACTGCCTCAAAATGGAGCATTACTTCTTTTACCAGAGCAGTCTTATTTCGGAAACATTGCTACTTAAATAGTATCTGTCTTGAACAACACGATTCCATATTAAGGTGATGTTAACTTATGACAGTCTTTTTTCTGAAATAAAGACTACTGTAACAGTCAAGGTTCTATCAAATATTATTTACAGAAATCAGTTCAATAATTTTATGAAATGAAGAAAGACAACATATAGTTTGTTTTTTTTTTTTTTGAGACGGTGTTTTGCTCTGTGGCCCAGGCTGGAGTGCAGAGGCGTGGTCTCAGCTTATTGCAACCTCCACCTCCCGGCTTCAAGCAATTTTCCTGCCTCAGCCTCCCAAGTAGCTGGGACTACAGGTGCGTGTCACCATGCCCGGTTAATTTTTTCTATTTTCAGTAGAGACGGGGTTTCACTGTGTTAGCCAGGATGGTCTTGATCTCCTGACTGTGTGATCCACCCACCTCGGCCTCCCAAAGTGCTGGGATTACAGGTGTGAGGCACTGCCCCTGGCTCATGGGCATGTATCTTTACTTTAGAACAATTTATAACCCTTTGGATATATACCCAATAATGGTATTGCTGGGTTGATATGTACTACTATTTTAAGTTCTTTGAGAAATCACCAAACTGTTTTTCACAATGGCTACACTGATGTACACACCCTCCAGCAGTGTATAAGCATTCCCTTTTCTCCACAACCTCACCAACATCTGTTATTTTTTGACTTTTTAGTAATATAATGTATGTATATTTATATGTTTTAAGGAAAGGGTCGAGTTTCAATCTTCTGCATGTGGCTAACCAGTTATCCCTGCACCATTTATTGAATAGTCTTTTCCACATTGTGTGTTTTTGTCAACTTTATCAAAGATCAGATTATTTTAAGTGTGTGGCTTTATTTATGGGCTCTCTATTCTGTGCCATTGGTCTATGTGTCTTTGTTTTTTGACAGTGTCATGCTGTTTGGTTACTGCAGCATTGTAGTATAGTTTGAAGTCAGGTAATGTGATCTCTCCAGCTTTGTTCTTTTTGCTTAGAATTGCGTTTGCTCTCTGGGCTCTTTTTCAGGTTCCACATAAATTTTAAAACAGTTTTTTTTTTTTTTGCCAGTCCTGTGAAGAATATTAATGGTAGTTTGATAGAAATATCATTGAATCTGTAAATTGCCTTGGGCAGTGTGGCCATTTAAAAAGTATTGATTCTTCTTATCCATGAGCATCAAATACTTTTTGATTTGTTTGTGTCGTTTCTAATTTCTTCTTTTTGTGGATATTGTGAATAGAATTTTGTTATTGATTTGGCTCTCTGCTTGGACTTTTTTATTTTTAGAAATGCTAATAATTTTTTTTTTATACTTTAAGTTCTGGGGTACATGTGCAGATCGTGCAGGTTTGTTACAAAGGTATACACGTGCCATTGTGGTTTGCTGCATCCATCCCCCTGTTATCCAAATTAGGTATTTCTCCTAATGCTATCCCTCCCCAATCCCCCCAACCCCTGCTGTCCCTCCACTAGCCCCCGCACCCCACAACAGGCCCCAGTGTGTGATGTTCTCCTTCCTGTGTCCATGTGTTCTCATTGTTCAATACCTACTCATGAGTGAGACCATGTGATATTTGGTTTTCTGTTCCTGTGTCAGTTTGCTGAGAATGATGGTTTCCAGCTTTATCCATGTCCCTACAAAGGACATGAACTCATCCTTTTTTATGGCTGCATAGTGTTCCATGGTGTATATGTGCCACATTTTCTTTGTTTTTGTACATTGATTGTGTATCTGGAAACTGGGGAAGTTGTTTAACATATCTAGGCATTTTGGGGGAGAAATTGTTGAATTTTCTAGGTATATAATCATATCTTCTGCAGACATATAGTTTAACTTTGATTCCTCCTATTTGGATACCTTTTATTTCTTTCTCTTGAGTTATTGTCCTGGCTAAAGACTTCCAGTACTATGCTGAATTCTAGATATTCAGGATAGTACTGAATAGCTAAAAAAAAAAAAATAGTAATATGGATAGCTACAATGCTAATAACTGTTATTCACCAAATGCTTAATCTGTGGTCAGTATTGTGTTATACAAAGAGAGTTTATATGTTCTTAATCCTCATGAAATAGTTATTAAAATGAGAAAATGAGGTTTTTATAGGTTAAATATTTTATATTTGTTCAAGGTTACAAAGAGAGATAGAGTCAGGACCTTAAGTTAGTTTTCTTCTTTCCAGAGTCCACATGCCTTTTCAATGTTAATATCAAATATTATATACAACTAATGACTTCACTACCTAGGAGAAGTGTTACAATGCTGTTTTTTAAAAAGATGTACTAATATTTGTAAAAGAAACTGTGATGCATTTCCAGATCAAGGAGATGTGGTTTAAATGAGGAGATTTTTTTGCTTACTGGTAAAAAAAGAGTATAATTCACAGCACCCAGATATAAAGTCTGAAAAATGGACAGAATAATGAGCACTGGGAAAGAGTGAGGAAGTGTAAATGTGTCTGTGTGTGTGTTATTGGAGGGTTTCTTATGGACTCTAAGTGAATCATTAGACAAAACAAAAAATAAGCTTCGCTTATTTAAAGAAAGTTATTTTTCTGGGGCAGCATTTCTGCAATTGGTTTCCCAGAATACTCTTTCAATGAGATACGAGGCAAGGGAATGTGGGAAGAAAGAGGTGAGTATTTCTCTGGTCAAATGCAATTCACAAATACAGTGCACTATTAGACATTCAAAAATCTCATAAGCACATTAAAAACTTCACAAATTTCAGTTAACTTGATGTAACTCAGTACTTAACAGCCATTCCATAATTTTTCAGAGTTGGTGGTATTACCTTATTGCAAATATACTTTGGGAAATGTTGGTTTATGGACAAAGGAATATGTTTAGGGATAAAGAAACAAATATAGAATTCTAATTCTTTTTTTAAATCAAAGAAAAGTTTTAATTCACTTGTAGTTTTCTAATAAATGTAGCTTTTGAAAAGTGTGCTTGAGATTTAATTTTTTAAATTGCATATTTATACAGTAAATACCTCTGATGAGAGCTAGAGATCTAATAAATCTGGGCCTGTTTTGGAATAAACAAGGAGTAAATCAGTAAATGTGCTGAATACACTTGTATTCAGATTTTTTTAATTGACAATTTTAATGTTTTGGGGAGGGTATTACATATATAGATCTTAGAATCTTCACATCCTGAAGCTTGGGAATATGGGGTTCCATTGGGACTAAATCCTCACTTATACACAGACAACAAAGATAAAAAACTAGTCCATTTCCTTATACTTTAAAGGATGAGACTTTTTTCTGCAAGTATATTTATGACAGAAAGTTTTTTTTAAAGCTTATCATTAAGGTAATTGATAAATAGAATAATTAAATATCAATAAGACTTTGAATCTACCTTATAACTCAGCAACAAAAAAAAGTGTACATCATTATTTATCTCAATATAAAATTTTCTTCAAAAATATATATTTCTTAAAGCTTACCACACTAAATTAACATGGTGATGGAGTTTACATTAAAATATTTTTTAAAAATAATTGAGGCACATTACAAACAGTAGAAATGATCCATGATATATAAGTGAAATGGCAGCTATCTACTTAACTAGATATTGTATCACCTTTAATAAAATTAAAGAAGGATCAAATATTAGTTCAAATTAACGGCATAGTCATTCTTTGTTCTGTATTCACATGGTCATTTTCCCCTGTAATTTAAGTTTTCTTATTCTTTTCCTGGACCCTGAAAATGTTTAATGGAACTCCCACATTGATTTATGAGCTGAGAATTATCTCTATTTGGAAGCCTTGAAACCACTGACTGATTATACAGGAAGAGTTTAGCATTGATGAAGAGCAACCATTTTCAAGTCTGTATTTTATTTCTTCCTGTTATTGTCAAACATGAAGTTTATATTCACATGAAAGACTTTTAAAAGTTGTTTTACATTTATATGTTCAGGATTTTATCAAAAACAAAATTCTTCTAACAACACATTAGAAATATTTATGGAAATATTTGTTCTATATGCACTTCATTAAGCATCTATCAAATTCCAGGTAAGCACTGCATTGTATACTTTCTTATAATCCATATTTGTTGTTGCGAGGATTCTCTTTGGCTCTTTACCCTTTATTAGTTCAACACTCAAACGGAGATGGGTTAGAGTTTTCAGCATTTGCTTGATTAGGTGGGGACTAGGGAATGGAATTAGGAAATATTAGCATCCAGATAATATGTTAATATTTGCTTAGATGTGTAAATGTGTCATTATATTTACTTTTTGCTTCTCATAAGAGTATGTACTGAGTGAAAAATGTTGCTTTGCATTGATAATGTGACTGCATTTCATGCAACTTAATATGTTATTACATTATGGTGGATTTAGTGCTTTTTATATAGCCCTCTATTCTTTCTTATAAAAGAAAAATATTTTATAAACTGATTTTCCATTATAGTGGTCTCTTATAAACTGAGTCCCAGAGTCCCAGAGTACTGAGAATAAAAAGTTTTGTTTACACTTATTTGATAAAATGTCTACTTGTACTTGTTTCATTGAATTATAATTTTATTTGTGGAAGAAAGAAAACATTAGTGTGATCTTATTATGTTTATGAGTCAATATTTGATTCCATAGGCATAAGTCAAAATAATAATAATATTATTATAACTCATTTTGTGAATTAATGACAATTTTGTACTAATATTTCCCTGAAGTCTAGCTTTTTTGTTTTACTATTGACAATCTTGAAATAATGACTTTCTCAGTCCCATACAATTTTATCAAAATGAATATTCATTCAAGCATAAGAAAAGCTATCCTCATTTTTTCTAACTTTAAGGAAAGATAAATTATTCTTACCATTCTAATAATAATTTTTTTAAAAAAAACAGGTCTACTTTGCTTCACTTTTCACTGGCTTCAACCATAAATAAAAGTGACATTATTATACTAGCAGTTACTAAATATTTTCCTGTTAATTTATACTAAAATGCAGAAAATGCAGTCAAAATATTGCTCCTAAACTTTTTTTTTTTTGATACAGAGTTTTGCTCTGTTGCCCAGGCTGGAGTGCAGTCACGCGATCTAGGCTCACTGCAATGTCCGCCTCCAGGGTTCAAGTGATTCTCCTGCCTCAGCCTTCCAAGTAGCTGGCTATGCCCAGCTAACTTTTGGATTTTTAGTAGAGACGGGGTTTCACCATGTTAGCCAGGATGGTTTTGATCTCCTGACCTCATGATTCGCCCACCTTGGCCTCCCAAAGTGCTAGGATTACAGACGTGAGCCAGCAAGCCCAGCTGCTCCTGAACTTTTATCAGGTAGCAGGAAGCAAAATATAAGTTAAAAGCAAATTGTATTAAACATATTTTCCAAATCAGAACAATTTCTACGTCAGCTTTAGACAGTATTAGGTAAAGGTGTTATATGGTGAGGGCATAGGCATCCCAAGCTCACAGTGCCTCACCATTAGCATTGTCCGAAATCATTGCATTTTTTGTTCTTCTTTTTTCAAACTTTTTATGTCAAGAGAATGATTTATAGTTCTAAGTTACACACTCCAGGAAGAAATGCTATGCTTTAATTTCTGTTACTGACTTTGAGGTATAGACATCTAATTTGTTACCAGGCACTAAATTTTACTTTGCTTTTTATTTTCCACTAGGGAAAAGAAGGTACTGAATTCCCATTTTACTTAGTAATTATTTAAATATAATTCATTGAGATACACTAATATAAATCAAAAATATGTTAAAAGTAAAAAATTATCAGATCCTATATTCTCAAAACTCTAGATATTCTGAATCTATTTTTCACACAAGTGAAAGTAGAACATCAATAAAACAGTTGGAAAACATTGAAAATTAGATGGCAATGGCAAAAAAGAAATAAACCAAATTCTCTTCCTCTTCATATCATTAATTACAATCAAAAAACAAAAATAATCATTTGTAATTTAAAAAATACATGTTTCAATAGAAAATATTTGAGTCTCCTGTTTAATAGATTAAATTACTATGAGAGTAATTATTTGATCAACTTCAGTGTGAATCTATTTATGGATAAAGTTATTTATCCAAATATGCTTATTTTAAATATGAAGGCAATCTAACAATCTTTTGATTAGAACCAAAAAATAAATTACTGGCTTCATAGAATTTAAAAGTTTAAAATGTTGTCTTACTGATATTTCTGAGTTTGGAATATTGTCCTCTAATACTCAGATCTCTAGCTTTACACACAACATTTGTTTCCTATTTCTTCTTTCACAAATTACCAAAAATGCACTGGCTTAATTGACCCCTTCCTCCATCTTCAAAGTCAACAACATACCGTCACTCTGATCCTGTTTTCATTATCACGTCTCTTTCTCTAACTCTTCTTTTGTATTCCTTTAAGGACCTTTATGATTACATCAGGCCTACCCCTATAATCCAGGATAATCTTCCCATTTTAAGGTCAGCTGATTGGCAACCTAAAATCCCATTTAGCAAATAACATATTTATAGGTTCCAGAGATTAGAATGTTGACATTTTAAGGAGCTGTTTAAAGGTCCAATATAGAAGAAAGGAAAACCAGTAAAACAAATTGTAAAAAATTAAAGCAAAGTAGATGGAAAGGAATCAGCTCACTGATGTATAATTACATGCAATCATAATAAAATTTCTAGCCAGTAATTCTGATGAAAATAAAAGGAATTTATCAAAATTAATATGAAAATAATTTCAAATTAATATAAACCAAAATGTAATATATCAAATTTTTAAATCAAAATTTAAGAAAATTTACCCTAATATAGTTCTTTTTGGGGTAAATTACACAATTTTTATTATAATAACATGTATTATTTGCTCCACATCTAATAGTTACATATAGTGGTATTAATTTTATGTGATATTCCAGCATTAATTTTTTATATGAAAAGCAGTTTAATATTGAATATATTTGTATTTGTATACAAGTAATAATTTATATCTAGAATCCTAGAATTCTGGAGATATAAAATACCTTAGAAGTTCTTTTTTTTTTTTTTTTTCAGTTTTTCCTAGGCTCCCCATTCTGAAAAACTAGTATCATTTAATAATATATAATCACTGGGGTTTCTTGCTGGGGTGGTTAGGTTGTTTTTTTTTTTTTTTTTTTTTTTTTTCCCCTTAAAATGTTTCACATACTGGATTTGAGTGGCAGGAAATTTGCACAAAACACCCACCCCCACCAGGGTTAAAGGGATTATACAGCCACATCCAAACAAATAAACAAAAC
>CAUYLG010022410.1:0-24761 GCA_963573385.1 Cacajao melanocephalus | reverse complement strand
GTTGGTTGACCACAGAACCAGCTGATGACTTGTGTTATCTACTATGACGCCTCTTCCAGGAAGTGACTTTCAAGGCTGGGTCCTTCCTGCCGCAGAGTGTGAAGAAGTCTACGGAGGGATAGGTCACTTGGATCAGGTCAGGAGACCCAAGAGAGATGCCGAGCTCTGGAGAGGCAGAGACCTGTAATCCCTGAGCTCTTCGGAGAGAAGAAAACCTCTCAAACACAAGACAGTAGAGGGAGGAGTTAAGCTCACTTGGTCTTACTCACCTTCTTTAGATAAGAGTAGCACTTACTGAAGCTTTATTATGTGCCAGGCACTGTGCAAAGCCATCTGCATGTACTACCTCAATTGTTTCCCCAATGCTGGAGGGAAGTATCTGTGGTACAGAGAGGTTAAATAATTTATCCTTAGTCAAAAAGCTAGTTGAGGAATGAACCAGTGTCTCCTCAAGAGAATGCTGGCCTCTTTGCTTCAGTCTACAGATGAGCCAACTGAAGCCCAGAAGAGGGACAATGACACTGCAAGTCACGTTGTAAGCTGGTCACAGAGTCTTCATAAAACTCTACATTCCACAGATGGTGTCGTCACTTCCCACCATTGCTCTGTTAGAAAATAGGCTCCGCAAGGGCAGGCTTTATTGGCTACTTTGTCTACGGATTTATGGTGGTGTCCCCAACTCCGGTAACACTGCCTGTCACAGAGTGGGTGATTAATATATTATGTATTCACAGAAGTGTGTTTGTGATCTCTATACTATTGGCCAAGTGCCCCACAGTTATACTCATGTGCAGAGGGTCAACTCTATCACATACTTTGCCCAGCTTTTCCTCACCAGGCAGCTGATATTTGTGAATTCTCTGGGGCATTTGCAGGATGTTCTTCCCTGAAACCACTTGGGGATTCTTTGCTGAAACCCCAGCCTGAGCCTTGGTCAGGTAGGAGTGTGAGGGAGAGACCTCCACTGTTCTCTGGGCAGGTCTTGCTTGCTGTCCTGCCTATTATGCCACCCCCACACAGCACCCGGTCCAGGGCTAAGCACCAGACAGCTGGCTGCTAAGAGATCTTGCAGTTTCATGCCAGGAACAGCTGGCATTTTTGCTGGGCAGGTTGTGTTGTTGCTGAGATTTCTCTCTTTTTATTTTTCCACAGAGAAATAGGAACACACAATGCTCCTAACACAACACTAAGAATCTGTCTCAACAAGCCCCTTCATGAGTTTACAGTAAATATTGCAGAAAACCCACCAAGTTTTTAATTACGTATGGCCTTCCAGCCAGCAGAGAGTGATGGGAGAGAGCTGGCTCCTCTGGAGACTTCCCTGAGAGCAGTGAAGTGGACGGGACACTTGCAGGCCCTCAAAGAACCTGGAATCTAAGCCATTTCTTGATTCAGGACAGACACGGAGTACTTAGAATAACAAAGTATTTATTTTGAGTTATTACTCAAAAACAAAATTAACTGGGCTAGAAGATGTTTTGAATTGTCAAGTTGCAGTTTCCTTTGCTCTGCCTCTTGGTGCAGAGATGATTGCCTTGCTCTTCAACCACGTGGTCATCTAAGAGATGGTCAGTCGTGGACTTTGTGACACAATGGCAGTGTGGTCCTCCCTACAGCATCCTGACAGCCCCATGCTGGGAGCTGTGCTCACCAGCCCTGGCCTTTCTGCTGGATGAAGAGCCTAGTGACTTCAAGTGGACCACAAACATTCTGCTATGATAGAAATCAGTCACCTCAGCAGAAAGGCCTTCTGTGTCCACCTGTCATGTTCCTTCATTTTGCATCCTCTGCAGAGGGTCCTTTCTGCTTACGGCCCAGTTAGGATAGTCCTGGTGGTCTTGCAAATGACCTATCATGCTAAACCCTTCATAATATTCTTTATATTTGGCTTGTGGACTATTTCATCTGTGAGGCCACTTAGAGGTTATGTGGTATTTTATCTCCTTCTGTGGAGATACAGAGAGGTTCAGAGCCTTGTCCAAGATCATGCAGGAAGTAAGTGGCAGAGCTGGGATGCAAGACCAGGTCAGCAGGTCCCACCAGCCTTTGTTGTCATCCACTGAGTTGTGCTGTCTTTACAGTGGAAGCCCAGAGAACCTACCCAAGTTATCAGGCAGATGGAAACCAAATTAGAACCGTGTATTACTCTGCTAGGGCTGCCATAGCAAAGCACCACAAACCATTGGCTTAAACAATGGAAATGTATTGGCTCACACTTTTGGCAGTCAAAAGTGCAAAATCAAGGTGTTGGGTGGGGGTGTTAGTTCCGTCTGAGGGCTATGAGGAAGAATCTGGTTCAGGCCTCTTCCCTAGCATTTGACGATTGGCTGGCAATTTTTGATGTTCTTTGGTTTATAGACATATCACTTCAATCTCTGCCTTCATCTTCACACTGTGCGCTCCTTTCTGTCCATGTCTGTGTTAAAATTTCCCCTTTTAATAACAATAACAGGCATATTGGATCAGGGACCAATGACCCTAACGATGACCTCGTTGTAATTAGTTACATATGCAATGTGCCTCTTTCCAAATAAGGTCGCATTCTTGGGTGCCGCAGGTTAAAACATCAACATATAAATTTGGGGGCACGCTGTTCAATCCATCACAAATCGTGATTATCCTCTAACATGTTATCCAGAATAACTTTTAATCGAACAAATCACAATCAAATGGAATAAAATATGGGTTTCTTAGCAGCCTGGAAGAAACTATTAGGGCTTTAAATAAATTGAATAATGCAACACCATGACTCTGAAATCCCTCCATGCAAATTGGCTGGGGCCTGCTCTCACTGGCGTGGCCAACTGTCTGCAATGGTCCGAAGGGGATGGATTGCAGGAGCCTAGAGAGAGGGAGAGGAAGGCTTTAGACCCAAGGCCTCCGTCTGACATGTTTGAGGATTTATTTGCTTGTCTAGCTCCATACGAGGGGGTCAGCTTTGTGAGGGCAGAACTAGAAATATTTGATATCTAGTAGTGACTACAGAGTGAGGCTCAGAGAAGCCCCCACTCAGTGGTGGAGCTGGGGCTGGGACTCGTGATCTTGACCATATGGTAGAACTGATGCCCACTCTAAGCGTTTCAGACTTGTTTCTGTACCTGAACTGCTAGCCCTTTGAAGGCAGTGGTCCCCTGCCCCACCGCCTGCCTTACAATGCATTCTGATTGGAAGCCACTGGGCCCTGAAGTTGTTATTGTAATGCATAGATTCAGCCTCTTTCCCCAGAACTAAAATCTCAGAGAAGCCCATTCCATATCATTGCTTTGGAAGCACAATGCTTCACTGTGGCCTCTCACCCTCAATCCTCTGCTCCCCCACCTCTCATCCCCCAACCATTTCTCCTTGTGTAATTAAAGGGAAAATGTTCTGCATTCATTTACCTTATACTTTATCAAGTAACAGAGAGATGAATTAAGAGGTCCATATTTCTATTTCAAGGTTCATGTGCTTTCACAAACTGTGCAAGTTGTGCTCTTAAAACCTGCCACATCAGCAGGAAGTCTCTGCTCAAAACACAGCCATCTCTCCCCCTTCCTCTTTTCATTCCCCAGCGCAATTTCTAAATAGATGTGACGGTTAGGAATTCTGCATAGACAATTGTGAAATAATACTCACAGTGGCCAGGATTCTCTAGTCTCTCCTTCTCCCTCCCTCCCCTTCTCTCTTTCTCTTCCTCTCTTTCCCTCCCTTCCCTTTCCCTCTCCCCTTTCCTCTCTCCCCCCCATCCCCTTCCCTTGTCTTACTTATTGCTCAGGAAGGAATGCTGGGTTCTTGGCACAACTAACTGAACTGCAACAAACACTTATTCAGCACCTACTACGTACAGACGACTACAGTAGGAACCACTGGGAAAAAAAATATTAATACCTTAAATCTCTACAGTCCCTTTTAGTTAACGAAACACCTTTGCTTTCATAACCACATTGAATTCTTGCAAAAACCCTCTGACATGAATAATATTATTATTAGCTTTGCCACACTGCAGTGAGGAAACTGAAGCTGAGGTGGATTAAATAACTGGGGACTCTTCACCTCCAGAGGGTCAAGGACTCCCTGGTTAGACCAATGAAGTCAATGAACTCTGTCTCAGAATAATGGTTTTTAATGCATAAAACCAAATACATAGGGTCACAGAAGCAACCAGTTACATTGAAATGCAATTTTTAAGATACAAAAAAGTCTGATATAGTAATATATGTGCTTCTTTACTGACACAGTAAATAACAAGAGCCTATTAACTACTGTAATTGTAAACTAATGACTTGCTGTATCAGGGATCAGTAAACTATGATCTGGGTCACTGCCTATTTTTGTAAATAAAGTTTTATTGAAACATAGCCATGTTCATTCATTTACATATTGTCTATGACTGCTTCAGAGTTACAACAGCAGAGTTAAGTTATTGCAAGAGACTGCATAGACTACAATGCCTACAATACTATCTGGACTTTTACAGAAAAGTTTTGCTGACCTCTGTTGCAGTCCATATTTTGAGATATCTGCAGCAACCTTAATGGAATAGGAAAATGACTGATTTCTATGGGTAACAAAAAATTTCAAGTATCGCCACTATTGTGGTTTGTTTCCTACATGTGTAATTGAAGAATGTCATTTTTCTATCTGAGTCAAGGACCCCCAGAATTCTCTCCATTGTGCTGGCAGGAGTGAAACTCAAACCCAAGTTGGTCCGTTTCAGAAACCAGTATTTGTCCTACAATCCCTTGGTGTCTGGTATGAAGAATCTCCTAGTCAGGCGGAGCATACACTCACACATGCACATATGCACACCCCACCCCTCCAAGCAGGCAGTTTCTGCTTAGTGCTATCATAAGGTGAAAGAGTGACATGGAACTCTGGGAGAGATGGTGTTGCTCAGCCTCTTAACATTCTGAAGTCTTTAATAATTCCAGGGCCACGATGTGTGGTTGTATAGTTTGGCACCAGGCCAAGAGGGTGAACTCTAGTGAGGCTCACTAAGCCTGCTTATGTTGGGGGGTTTGGTGCCTTTCTGTAGTTATTGCGAAGGTGCTCTGTGGGCTGGCACACAGCCTGGGTACATCTTCCCTTGGGCCACATGGATAGGCCTATGTTTAGGCTTGGACTCAGTGGGCGCTTGTCAACGTGTGTGATCAGTTCCTCCAGAAACAAACACTTTACAGGTTCATTGATAGACTGACTGTTGGATAGATCATAATAAAAAGAGAAGGTCATCGTTATACTGAGGAATTTTAAATACTTCCTTCTGCAAATTCTCACTTACTCATCCTTTTATGTACATCTTCCTTTCTTTCTTCCTAACAAACATTGATTAATTATTTGCTATGTGCAAGCCTCTTGGTTAAGCACTTCAGTAATTTTGACTCAGAAAAACTTTAGTCCTGGCTCTGTAATTTCCTAGCAATGTGACCTTCTATGTGATCAGAGAGTAGAAGCTACTCTCCAATAGCCCATGTGTGCAATGGAAATCAAAAATATACCTGCCACCTACCTCACCAATCTGAGGTGAGTCCAAGGAGGTAATACATGGGGAAAAGTGATGGGAAAAGTTGTTTCAGAAATTAAAAGGAAGGAGAGATCTCTGTAGTTAATGTTCAGACTGATTCATAGAAGTAACCTTTGAGTACAGCCTCAAAAAATGGGCAGGAGTTGAAGAGGCCATTAGTTAGCTGAACCCAGTGAAGACATCAGAATGGTGCCATGGGTGAGGGCTGGGGCGGTTAGGAAAGGGTTATGTAATCTTGCTCTTTCTCTTAGGAGCTGTGACAGTGCACTCCCTGCTGAGCTTTCAGAGCCAGCCATAGTCATTGCTACGAGATTGTGTTTATTATCATCATCCTCATCAACATTATTATCATTATTAATAATATAATATTTGGAGCATTTATGTACATTAATTTTAAACAAGCATGTGCAGTGGCAATATTTGATGCCATTACCAATAAAAAGCCATAGCATGGATCTTTAATTTACATAAAATCATTTATGCTAATTTAATTAGTCCTTTGTTTACAACTGAGGCTCACTCACGGCTGGGTTGGGAGAGATGCTCAACTGTAGCACACTGCAGAGCCGGAAGCCCGACACACGCATCCATTTTGCAGGGAGGCGCCTCCTACAGGGAGGGAAGAGCCACCCAGTCTTTTGTGGGAGAACATGTTTAGATTCAGTAAGTTCTTATTTACAACTCACTCCCTTGAAGGGATTGTGCTAGGTGCTGGCCTGCTCTTAACTAATTCAGTTCTGACTTTCCCCTTCTGAAGAGGATCAGAGAGGCTTCACATCTGACCTAAGATCAAACAGCTGTCAAGTGGCAAGACTGTGAACAGTTTCTAGTTCTCAGCTACTTTCTATACTCCTACAGCAGGCTTTAAATAAGAGCTAACATGGCTTGGGACATGGTATGTCCAGGATCAACACTGACTGAATAGATGAATGAATAGCACCATTCGAGTCAAAGGTCTTTCAGGTGTGTTAGCTCCCTGACGCCTTGCAGCAGCCCTGAGAGGCAGGTCTGGGCACCTCGGTTTTGCAGCAAAAGTTGTGCAGATGGGGTGATGGAGAGAGCATTGTGCT
The DNA here is from genome assembly GCA_963573385.1 of Cacajao melanocephalus. Lineage (NCBI taxonomy): Eukaryota > Metazoa > Chordata > Mammalia > Primates > Pitheciidae > Cacajao > Cacajao melanocephalus. Next base: position 18,188 of record CAUYLG010022410.1, on the reverse strand, counting down.
GTACGCTAAGTTTGTCCTGTTTGTCCTGTTGATTGTGTCACTGATTTATGGCCTGACCTTGGCCCGACCTTGACCTTGGTCAAAGCGCTCCCCTTACTCCAGTTTCTCCATTGCCCCATTTGCAAGACATAAAGAAGAATCCCTTGTCCTTCTAATCTGATGGGCAGAAAAAAAAATGAGAGTGTGGAGGGTACTGCACAAGGTGCCTGGGAATTATAAGGTGGTATTTGTCAGACTTGCCTTGGGAAACCTTGAAAAATTGAATGGAAACCACTGGGCTCATTCATCTCCTTTTAACAGCCCCATGTCATCCAGCCTGGTCTTTTCCATTCCTGCTCTGTCCAATCCTGACAACATAATTTAGTTCCAGGGAACTTGAATAGAACACAGTGGAATGATATTTCCACACGCCTGGGCCTTGATTAATACTGTCAGGGCAGCCACTGGCGAGGATGAGGAGCCAGGGAGGATGATGCTCTGCCGAGCTCCACCTCTGGTGCTCGCCACCTCTCCCCCTACTCAGGAGTCCTCCCTTTCCCATCCCTATAGGCCCCATGTGCACCCTCCCTGCTCTGGCCCAGACTCTGAGTTCTTTACCTGGTATATTTGTTCGTCCCACTGACCTGCTCTTCATTCTGCAAATATATTGGGTATTCACCCTGGCCAAGCAGTGAGGGTATGAAGTTAAGTAAGGACCTTCCCTGCCCTTGAAGCAGTCATTCATAGGTTAATGAAAACCCATGGACAGGCACACAGAAACTGTCCAAGGGATGGAGCAAGTGCTGCAGCAGAGATGGAGGCAAGATGGGGCAGGAGGAAGGGGAGAGAAGGGTGTCTGTCAGCAAGCACAGTATAGGTAAACTCCAAGGAGCTGGGGTTGCCTGGCACTGGGCAGGATGGCAAGGGGTCTGGGAGGCTGTACGTGAGGGAGGGGCAAGACTTGGAGCAGAGCCTGGAAAGGCAGGAGAATGGAGCCAGGCCCTCTCCAAGGCACATATTGGCGAATGTGCCTCAGCTCTGATTTTAGTGGCATGCCTTTCTTGGGGAGATAAAGAATAGGACATTGAAGGACTGGCAAGTAGAGAGCTGGAAGGCAGATAAGGAGAAATCCCACTCTCACATCCCTCCTTGGTGAGGGTGGAGGCAAATCTCCAACACCAGCAGATTGTGGGGAGCAGGTAGATGGAGAGATGACAGGGCAGGTATTTTCCTTTTGTTTGCATGAATGGGGCAGAAGTGGTCCTATTCTGGCAGTCCTCTGAAAACAGTACATGCTTCTTTTTTTTGTGACCTTTCTTCAAAATACACACTCAGCCAGAGCTATCTAAAAATGGCTAAACACACATAAGCCTCCTTCCCAATTTTCCATGCAGGAGTGCCTTTAATGGGTCACAGAGGAGGCATGATGACCCTGCTGTGATGGTGTCCCTGGTTCTGCCTAACAACGCCTGCATCAATGGCTTCTTTCCATGGATATCAAGATTTATTGTTCCTCAAATCAAATATTGACCTTGACTTTTTGTCCATCAGTATATGACCTTTCAAGTCAATGAATCTGGATATGCTAGTCAATGGTTATTATAGTTTCCCCTCACCTGAATTGGTCATCTCAGACCCCAGTGCATGGGTTGGACCACAGTGATGATCTGTTTACAACCCCCTGCACTTGGCATTTGTGATTGAACTGTTCTGAGATGACGTGCACCATTTTTTGGGATCTCTCTCTCTCTCTCTCTCTCAGCTACAGAATCCACTTAGGCCAGGTTTGCCCTTCCAAGGCACCTGCTTTGTTTCCTCACTGAGAAACATTTTATCCTGTTGACTTCTCATCCCTAAGGATTGAGGATGGTCCCAGGTCACTGGGAAGCATGGTATCCCTCTCCCATCTGCCTAATGCTGAGAGGATGTGAATGCCTTTGGGCTGTGACAATGAATCACTCTCTGGAGTATTGTTGCACTGATGACCTCTGAGATTCTGGGAGGAGGTGGAGAGAGGCTTCAGTACCCTGACCACCTGGGATTGAATTATTACTCTTCCATTACTAGCTGGGTAACTTTGGGTAGATTTCTTTCTGTTCATTCTCTCTGTGCTTCAGCTTCCTTATTTGTATCACAAGTTGTTGAAGAGTCAGTGAAACAATCTAGGTAAGGTACTTAATTAGTGCCTGACACAGATTAACGCTTGTGGTAGACATCACTAATGCTCACCATATCTGATTATCCCCCTTCCAGCCACACAGAAGACAGCACTTCCCACCTCACCTCACCCATCATTGAAGATTAGTGGACCAAATACCAAGTTCAGGCCACTGAAACTGGTGTCATTTTTGTCACTTCTGATCTGGGGCAGTGATGGTTCATTTGAGGTGTCAACTTGACTGGGCTAAGAGATACCCAGATAGCTGGTAAAACATAATTCCTGAGTGTGTCTGTGAGGGTGTTTCCGAAGAGGTTAGCATTAGAATCTGTAGATTGAATGAAGAAGATCTCCCTCATCAGTGTGGGTGGGCATCATCCCATCTCTTTGGGTCTCAATAGGACACAAAGACAGAGGGAGGGTGAATTCCCTTCCTTCCTGAGCTGGGGCATCCTTTTCTACCCTCAGACACTGGAGCTCCTGGTTCTGTATCTTTGGTCTCAGACTGTATTACACCATTGGCTGCCCTGATTCTCCAGCTTACAGACAGCCGTTAGTGGGACTTCTTGGCCCCTGTAATCACATGAGCCAATTCCTACAATAAATCTCCTCTTGTATATTTCTATATGTCCTACTGGTTCTATTTCTCTGGAGAGCCCTGAATAAGGCTGCTGGGGAAAAGCCTGTACGTCCTTCTCCAGCCTCTCTTTCCTGCCCGGAGACTGAGAAGGCCACATGTTGCAAATGGTGCTGCTTTGGGTGGTGGAGGACCTGTCAGCCAAGGGGCAGAGTCCCTACAGGAAGAACATTCACCCTGGAGAGCTGTCAGGATCTGCAATGGATGCTGTGTGAACAAGACACTAGTTTTTGCTGTGCTGAGTCACTGAGATTGTGGAGCTATTTATTCCTGCAGCATAGCTCAGCCTCTCCTGACTAATATGGTTGCTTAATATATAGTAGTGATTGTTATTGGTAGTATTGTACTATTACAGACAGGTAAGTGTCCTTGTACACTTCCTTCCCTAAGCAGCAGATCCTTGACCGTGACCAACAGGAGCTCTTGCTCCGTCACCCAAAGGACTCACGCCAGCTTGGCTAGGGGTTCTCCCCCGATCTCCTGACTCCGTCTGATGCTTCAGCTCCTGCTTTCCCTTGTTGCCTTTCTCCCTGAAGCTCTCTCCACCCCTTTGGGACTCCACATAGATCTTTTTATTCCATAAAATGGCCATTATCTTAATGCCCAAATCAATCTATTTGATGCAGGTGGGGTGAGGAAAGGGCGTGGTCCCGAGTGCCAAGAATCCTGGCTCAGCTGCTAGCTTGGCCTCTGCCACTCCCTTCCCCTGAGTCCCTGCCTAAGCTGGGATAGAGCCCATGGCACCTTGTTACTCTGGGCGGTGGCTCTGGGTACTCTCTTCCTCTGGCCTCAGAGCTCCTCCGGGGCAGAGACCTGCCTGGATCCTCCATGCCTAGCTTGCACATGATATGTGCTCCATAAATGGAGACTGACTCAAGAATGAATGATATTAGAGAAGAAAAAGCTTTTAACGATCACCTTCGTGTGCTGTGGCTATCACAGCCAGAGATTGTCTTCCAACGAATGCCCAGTACCCATCCAAGGCTAGGTTCCCTAGCCATCTTCAAGGAAGCCCAGAGCTTTGAAGAACAGATGTGGAAAACCATCGGCCTAGTCGAAGCTCTTCATCTTGCAAATGGGGTCTCTGAGGCCTAGAGAGAAAGTGATGGCCTGAGGTCACTCTGGGAGTCGTCTAGATAGGACGCCAGGTCTGTTGTTCTCCAACCTTGCACGGGATTTTGTGTAGTTTCATATAATTCAAGCCAAATCTCTTTCAGGTAACTTCCAGGTGTGTCCAGCTCTCTCTACAGAGAAAAGGTGAGCACACGAGTGGGTTCTAAAGATAGCGTCACAGGTGGGGTGTGGAGGCCTTAGCCTATGGCATAAGAAGTCACATTATTTTGGCTTAGATGGTGAATCTACCACTTATGAGCCCTGTAACCCAATTTAGGCTACAAATTACTTAACCTCTTTGAGTCTCAGCTTTCTCATCTGCTAAATGGGGGACATGCAGGCCTACTGTGGGTATTTAATGGAATAATGCATGGAAAGCACTTAGTGCCATGCCTGCCCCACAGTTAGGCCTCAGAAATCCACTCTCTACCTCCCCATCCTCTGCAAACCCACTGAGCTCATATAGATTCTGTGCAGGGCAGTTGTCAAATTACTCATCTTTATTCACTTCCAGAAAGACCTATCACAGGTAGAGGAAGGTGCCCAAAATGCAGAAACCAGACCAGGAGGTGCTCATGCTCTCCGTTTTCCTCTGGTAAGCCCGGTTGCACCTCCAGGTCCCAGTAGAATGGTCTCCTCTCGGAGGGCCCTCTGTGACTCCTCAGTGGGTTTCACGAGCATGTCCCTTGCTCTCCACGACGCACTACTCTGCACCATATAGGACCATCACCACTGCCATCAAATACATGATTTAGAATTACTTGTGTCTAACATTTGCCTTTCCCTATGAGGGCAAAGGAGTGAGCCTGTTTAGTTGTTTCACCAGGGCTGAGTACAGCGCCTGGCATATAGCAGAATCTCAATAAATGTTAATTGAACAAATAAATGATTCCAGGCATCCTTGCTTAAGTTCGTACCACATGCCATGTATGATTCTGAGTATGTCACAGGCATGGTCCTAGCTTCATATCTGTATGATTTGCAGGCTGCCTTGTTCCAAAAAGAACTCTGAAGGCCACCCTGAAGCAAAAATATTTATGAGTGCAAAGTGAGGCCCAGAGAGGGTCAGTAGCTTGCTCGTATCACCCAGCTGACTGGCTGCAAATCTCAGCTTGAGCTCAGCTCTGAGTAACTCTAGAATCCGTGCTCTTTCCCTTTATCACTATTCTTCCGGTAGATCCTGAACTTCCTGGGTTCCATCCTCAGTGCTCTGTTGTAGTAGGTCTGGAGACAGGGCTGTCCCTGGGGTGTACAGGGCCTCAGGCCAGTATGTTTTCTGTTTTGCAGGAAAGGCTCTCTATATAAACCATGTGAGCCACTCAAAATCATGTGAGCACCATTCTGCTGACTCCATCTCATGTGACCCTGTGAAAGAAATACTTTGCTGGCCAGTGGGAGTAGTTCACTGCCTGCCTGGAGCAGGGGCCCACAAGAGGGCTCTGGGCTGACCCCATATGCATGAGCCCTTGGAGCTCTTTGGGGCATCTGGCACCTCCTGGAGGCAGCAGAGGACAGGGGTAGAGATGCAAATGGGGATGGGGGTTCACAATGGGTCCAGGCATGGGATATGCCTCCTGGATGGCACTACCAACCCCACCAGTCTTGAACAGAAGGAAGCCCCCTGTGGTGTGGGCTCCATGGCAGGTATCTAAAGGCAGTACTCTCTGGAGGAGACCTGGCAGCCCAAACTGGCCCCAGGACACCAAGGGATTCCGATGCAGGGTCCCACAGACCAGTCTTTGAGAAACACAGCTCTAGGAGTCCAGGGTCCACTCAAGGTAGAAAGAGCTTTCTGAGAAAGAAACTGGTCAGGGGTGGAGGGGCTGCCGGGGTCTGCCCAGCTGGTGGCTGTCACCCCGCCAAGTCTCCGAACAGGAGGAGGGTGGCAGGTACTGGATGGCAACGTGGCCTCCCATGGGGCCCTCTGATCAGACGGGCCCTTGGCAGGCTCCTAATTTGTCTCCTCCTCGCAGTGTCAGTATCAGTTTTCTGATGCAGAGGGACCCTGGTAATGAGTTTCTATTAAAAGAGCTGAATCTCGACTCTCAGAACTCAATGTTCAGAATAAACAATGGGGCAGAATCCTATTAAAAAAGGCTTCCAACACGGACAAATTAAACCCTTGGGAATGCTGTACAAAGAATACATTTTTCCAGAGTCGAAGCAAGATCAATAGAGAAAAACAAATAATTTCAAGTAGGAGTCATCATAATGACACCCAGGTACAGGCAGGGGTTGGGTGCGTTATTTTGGCCTGAGGACACCCCAGCAAACATAATGAGAGAGCAGGGGGCTGGAGCTTGTCTCGGGCATGAGGGGTGTCTGGGTCTCCCGGGCAGCTGAGGGGGGAGGATGTCGTGTCTCATTTGTCTCTGTCGAGGCTCCCTCTGTCTCTGGGGGATGGTTAAGCCCACGGAGCTGTGCTTAGCCCACTGAGGGCTGGGGCAAGCCTGTGGAGGGGGTGAGAGACCCTGCCTTTGTCTGTAAGGAGCTAGATCTTATCTCTGCACAGGCTGGGCAGGGCAGCGGTGTCTGCCTCACCCCAAGTGGAGGGAAGTGCCCCAGACATCTGCACAGATGCCTGAATTTTCACCACCAAGCCTTCACCCCAGCCCTGCTCTCTCCGCTTGGCGACCGCTCTGTGAAAATTGCTCTTGCAGTACCTAATGGTATTCCCTGGAGCTAAGCAAAATCATACTCATCATTCCAGGCTGATCTCGAGTCCCTCCCTTTTTGGGAAACCTTTCCTGATTTCTTCCCACCTCTCCCAGGTTCCTAATGGATAACACCCTTGAGTGTTTGCCTCGCCTGATTCCTGCCTCCCCCAGCTCCCTTCTTGGAGACTGTCCCAGGGCTATTGGATGTCTGCTAATTCATTTAGTCAGTGTGCCCCCCACACCTTCCAGGGACCCCTTTTTCAATCCAGCTCAACCGAGTCACGAGCATGGGCCCCGTGGTCATGTTCACGTTGAGCTCTGGGAGAGCCATGGTTGATCGAGACACAGGCAGGAGCCCTTGAAGGCAGGAACTCATTCAGTCCTCCATTTTGGCCCAGCTGCCCCTATGAACAATGAGGCAACAGAGGTCCAGAGGAAGGCAGTCGTGGAGTGACAGCCACACAGAAGTGGGCAATGGAGCCAAAACTGGAACCCAGTTCTACTGCCTTCCTGCAGCAAAGGCGTGCTAGGGTCTCACTCCATGCAAAATGCTGCTCTGCATGCTCTGTGTATTAATGCTTTTATGCTGCACATGGTATCCTAAGTAGGTACTGTATATTTTCCCCTTTACAGGCAAGGAAACTGAAGCATAGAGTGAGGTAACTGACTCAATACCTTAAGCTTTGAAGGTATGGTCAGGGCTCCTGGCTCCTAGCCAGCTTTCTTTCCTCTGCCTTGCCCAAGAAGATTGTGGAGAGTGGGTCATGGTGCGGGCAGATGTGGGCAAAGAAAAGGGTCATGGGCTTCAGTGGAGGCAGGAAGTGGGGAATGGCCCTGAGTTGCTCACATCCCTGTCTGGCTCAGGGCACACACCCACTGCCCGGTACCAGTAGCAGCGACTCCTCTGTGGCTCCTCCTGCCCTCTCTGGAGATTGCAATCACACATTAGCTCACTCAATGAAGGCCCTAAGAAGTCCTGAAGTAGTATTGCTTTTCCCAGTGTCTGCCAGACCTACGTGACAGTGGATGTCCTTTCTTGTCACCTCAGAATGCTTTTTTTTTTGTTTGAGACAGAGTCTCTGTCACCCAGGCTGAAGTGCAGTGGTGCAATCTTGGCTCACTGCAACCTCTGCCTCCTGGTTTCAAGTGAGTCTCCTGCCTCAGCCTCCCAAGTAGCTGGGACTGCAGGCGCCTACCGCTGCATGCAGCTAATTTTTTCTATTTTTAGTAGAGATGGGGTTTCACCGTCTTGGCCAGGCTGGTCTCAAACTCCTGACATAGTGGTCCACCTGCTTTGGCCTCCCAAAGTGCTGGGATCACAGGCGCCCACCACCACACCCAGCTAATTTTTTGTGTTTTTAGTAGAGAGGGGGTTTTACCATCTTGGCTAGGCTGGTCTTGAACTCCTGACTTCATGATCCACCCGCCTGGAACTCCCAAATCACATGCCACTCCTCTTGGAAAAGTCCCCTCTATGCAACACTGCTGGACAGAGTGAGGAGTGAGTGACTGAGATAAGAAGTCATATAGGGGCAGCACAAACAACGCGGATTTTCCTGGCTGCCAAGGGAGGGAGAATTTCCAGGGTAGGGAGCAGGTCAGGAGTATTGAAAGCCTCAGAGTTGCTGCAGAGGATGAGGTCTGGGACGGCCCTCGTATTTGGTGAGGAGGAGTCTGGGATATATATCACACACATGTGCCCACGTCGGTTGCTGGTAGGGATGAAAATCATTGTGGTAGCTTTGAGGGGATGAGGGGCTGGTTTATCCATTAACATTCTAAATGCACATACCTTACGATGCAGCAAGTCCACTTTTCTCTATTTACTAAGAGAAACACTTATTCATGGGCTCATGGAGGCCTGTTGAAGGGTGTGGACCACAGCCTTGCTGGTAAGTGTCAGGAATGGCAACGACCTTAGTGACCGTGAGTAGGAGAATGGCTAGGGACTTTATGGTGTGTGTGTACTTCAGCAGCTAGAAGGAATGGGAAGATTCTTATGCAAGAGTACTGAATTCACAAAGCAAAGGGCAGAGTGATACGTACAGCATACTTCTTAAGTGAACAAATGTACATGTCTGTAACCTTGTGTACACACACATGCACTTATGTGTACACACAGGCATGCACATGTGCTCACACACAGACACTGTAACATTGGCAGGTAAGAGAGAAGCTCTCAAGTCCAGAATTTCTTTGAATGTAGCTCTGCCACTTGCTAGATTTGTAACTTTGGGCAGACAATTGAACGTAACTGTACCTCAGTTTGCTCATCCGTAAAATATGGATAATTACATGTCAACCTGAAGGAATTATTGAACATATTAAATGATTAACTAAGTTAATATGTGTAAAGTACTAGCAAAAGTGCCTGGCCCATGGTAAGGGTGAAACAGTTGTAACTGTGACCCTATTTCATCTGTTTTAATACACATGTATTTTTTCACATCTTAAACCAGCCATTGAGATGTGGTTTACAATGGACAGCTCTTAACATTGGGTCATTGTTTAATTGGCAACTATTTTTCCTTCCTGGTAGCCCATAAAATAGTAGCACGTCTTGCAACGGAAGGCATCTTAGGTTTGGTGAAGTAGAATATTGTTTCTAGGTAAAATCTTCTAGGGCTCCATACTTGGGACAGAAGCATAAGTCAGTTCTGGAACACACACATCCAGCCTATACCAGTAGTTTCTTCTGGAAAGAATGCTGGAAGGGGTGGTGTCAGGAGGCCTGCAGCCTTATCAGGACCGTCTTAGTGTTTTACAAGCAGCATGTACTCGTGTTTACATGTGGTTTCACTTAGCGTTGCTTGGTTGCAGCCAGCAGACACTAACACTGGTTAACTTAAGTAAAAAGGAATTTATTGGCAGGATGTCGGGAGCTTACAGAAGTGACAGGAGCCCAGAGAAGCAGACTCGGGGAAGGCGGGAGCCCAGTGCTCTGCCAAGGGTCTGGATTAGGAGCCACAGCCACCACCTGGTAGTGGGAAACATCTGGTCTGCATGCTGCCAAGGCCCAGGCAAATGCCCTCTAACCTTGTCCTCTGTTTCCGGATCTAGTGGCTTCTGTCATTCTTTCTGGTTGTCTGTCATCTGATGACTCCTCCTTTCTAGGCTTGATAAATCCCCTACCTTAAAAGTGTTGGGGTTGGGGTGTGGCAGAGTCGGCCCCCCACCGTGGACTGGGCTGCAAATCTGCATAGTCCCAGTGCCCTTTGAGTCCATGCAAAGGCATGTGCCCAGGTTGGTGACTGGAGCAAACAATGCCATGGAACAGGGCAAGACACATCTGAGCTGGTGGTAGGAGGCTGGGGGCAACAACCGTAGGAGCAGTGCACACTTGAGGGGCAGTGCTGTTCACAATGACAGTGCCCATGCCCAGCATCTGGAGCAAGCTGTGGCAGCCTGGGCAGCGAAGTTCATGTGAGGCTGCCTGGGATCCTGACTGTGGCATGCCTGCGTTGATGCTGCCTGTTTCTGAGCGTGGTTCCCAGCCTTCCCGTGAATCTGTGAGCTACCTCACCTCCTTTGGAACACATCCTCCTTTCTGCTTCAATTCTGACCAAGTTGGATTCTGCTGCCGGTAACCAAGGAGCCTGGCCAACACCCTGCATCCCTCCCTCCAGATTCGAACTCTCAGAAGAGAGGTCGGGGCACGTGGCTGCTCCCTGGGGAGGACCAGGAGACCTGGGGAGCTGGATTTGGCCTTTTGGCTTTTGTAATGGGGGCAGGAGCCTAGAATTCTCCTTCATCAAGAACACACACAACGGGAAAGAGGCAAATTCCGGAAGGAAATCAGGCTGCTGTTACTGAGAGGGTGTGGAGGTGGGACTTGCAAAACATGATGAATGTGTACTATCCTTGTTTAACTATTATTTAAAAAAATAGAATGCATGCTTTGCTTGGAGGAAACAGATTCATTCATTCATTCAACAACCTGACTGCCAGCTACATATATCTACACAAACAGTCAGGCACTGGGGGTGTAAGGATGATAGGTTTTAAGGGGCAAAGTCTCGTGCTGGGATCAGGTGAGTGAACAGACAGGGAAAGGCAGTGGGCCCAGTGTTGCAAACCCAGACAGTCCTGTGTCAAAACCCCTCAGTCCCAGGCAAACTAGATAGCTAACACCCTGGATCCTAACACATTGGTCCAGAAAAGAGGAAATTGGTATGGCGAGGCTGAGGGGGGTGAGGCTGAGGGGGGCGCAGCAGAGCATCAGGGCTGGAGATCTCAGGTAGACTAGAAAGGGGATAAGGGATGGCCTGAGGCCGGCAGAGGTGGCAGGGGTGAGGCTTCTGGCATGAGAAGGGCTTGGAGCTCGACCTTGGCAACTGGAAAGGGGGAGAGGAGAGGAAGGAGAGCCCCAGGAGGGGAGGAGGAGACTAGCAAAACCCAGGAGGCTCTAAACTGGTGGGCCCACCAATCTTGGCATCAGGATTGCCTTCAACCGTGTGTTACCGAGGATCCAAAGAACAACTGCTCCATCTAACAGGGATGAAGGTCCAAGGACAGTGTGGCAGCTCCACGAAGCCTTGGGGGCCTGGGCTGCTTCCTGCTTTTCTGCCCTCTTCGGTTATCTCACAGCTCAAGATGGCAGTTCCCCCTGCAGCCTCGCGCCGATGTTCCTGGAGGTCAGACACAGGAGGAGGGCAAAGTTTTCCAGTCACAGGGTGACTGGAAACTTCTGTCACAGGGTCTCCCCTGATTGAGAGGGAGGCGGGGACGTGCAGTGTGTCTGCTGATTTGAACAAATTCAAGGGTTCCATTTGTAAGGAAGAAAAGGGGAATGGCTATTGTGGAGCCAGCTAGCTGAGTCTACCCCGGGAGCGTGTCCTGAGACTCTACAAAACACCCAGTGTCCTCACTGCCCACCACAGGACCCCAGCCCCTGCAGCAGGGCCCCGTGCCAGCCTCAGTCTAATCCACACCCCGGGGTACAACTGGCGGCCCCAGGCCCCTCCTCCATTCTCCTCCCAATAAAGCCAGATGGCAGGCGGAGTGGCTCCATCTCCTGGCAGGGTCCAGGGGACTCGCCCCTCTCTGCCTGAACGGCTGTGCCCCCTCCCCACGCTCTTCCTGCGGCCTGGAGCCCAGCCTCTCTCCAAGTGGGACTCGCCCTTCCTCCTCCAGCGCAGCGCCCAGAGCCAGCCGGCCCATCTGGTTCTATTTCACTCCATGTTACTCATCAGGATGTGTTTGCCAGAAGTTATTTGATGTTCAGGAAGAATTCTGAAGCTTTTGAAAAGAAGTAAATAAAATCTTTTCTCTCTCAAAGAGTCGTGAAATTGCTTTTTGCTGAGGAGACAGCGGGCGCCCATGTGGGGTCCAACAGTCCCTACCTGGCCTGGCCTAGGGAGCTGGTGTTCCGGGTCTGCTCTTGTGCCTGCGGCTCCCCCAGATCCCTGGCTTCAGCTGGACCTCCCCAAGAGACCACTGTAAGCTTTTCCTGATCCTCTTGTGATGCTCAAATTTGGGTACAGAAGAAGGCAGCCGGCAGGACACTCAGCTTGCCTTTGGCTCTCCGGCCAAGAAAGCTTTTAGGAAGAGCTCCTCCCCACCCACTGCTGTGTCTGGGCCATTCAGCCTGTCCTGATGAGAATATGTGAGCTGCAAAGGGAACAGAACTGGAGCTGGGACCCACACTCCTGCTTGCTGTGCTGCAGAGGCAGCCTGCAAGCGTGGGGACAGAGTGCCTGGCCCTGAGAAGACCTAATCTGCTGCAGCCCCGTGATCACAGGCAAGGGGTGGTGCCTCTCCCCCTTCTCCTCCTTTCTGAGCTACCTGAGTAAGCAGCAGAGACCACTGGATGCTATGACATCCAGAAGAGAGAGGGACACCAGTGCCATCTCTCCAGGTCCCCCTCCATCCCAGCATCACGGTCCCCTTGGACCCACACGGCCTTCTACCTTTCCCCTCCATGCCTTGTGGCAAGGCTGGAATTTTCCAGACGAGTTTTAATAAACAACCAAACAGGTGTTTGCTGGCAAGTGCTCAGGTTCCTTTGGCCCCTGGGGACACCTGCCTGGGTTTGGGCATGGGGTGACACTGAAAGCATCCCACTGAAAGGATGAACCAGCGCATGGAGGGTCGCCCCTGAGGTGGGTGAGGTCATGTCCTCACTCTTTCTTTCCTAATTGTGCCCACGGTCTCCTTAAGCCTCACAGTGAGTGAGTTGCTAGGTATGGGTCCACTCCCCGTCACTCTCCATTCGTCCTCCCTGCTCACGCGTGGTGCCTCCACAGGGTGGATCCTCTCCAGCCATCGCATGGCAAACCCTGCAATTCACACAGCTCCCCTCCCAGAGCAGCCTCATGACAGCTTACAACCCAGACTATTAAACATTGATCACTCAAAATTTAACATCCCATCTTCCCTTTGATATCCTCAACTGCTCTCTGCATAAGACAACAAGCCAGCTTTCTGCAGCTCAGCATGAGGGAAGACTTCAAAGCTGCCTTCCCACTCCCCTACTCCCAGCAGCTCTGGCATTCCACAAGCAAGACTGCTGAGTGGAGGAGTGGAGGGGTTGGGGACCCCCGCCAGTCTCACCTTCAGAACTCAGACCAGTGGGGGAGATCCCAGGATTCTGGTCTTGGATTAAGAATCTGGGGTGATTTGAGCACCGTCAGGACTCAAGGGCACCTTGTCTTTCTCTAGAAGCAGCTATGCCTATTGGGAAGTTCTTTATCTTGGGAGTCTAGTGGGACTGCATTTGAATCCCAGGGATGCCCCCTTGCCTGCTGTGGAACCCCAGATGTGCTGTGTCCTTACAAGTGAAACAGAGGTGATAAGACCCCTCTCTTAAGCTCCTGGAGAGGATTAACTCAGAGACTGGAAGTGAGAGAGCCCCGTCCCTAGCAGATATCAGAAGGCACCATTCTCTCTCCCCTCTGAAGAGGAGTTTGTCCCCTGAGATCTTGTGAGTCCGTTCTTGGGAAGGAGCATCAGTGGCTTTATGACATAGGTGATTTTGAACGCTCCAGGGGTTCGCCATGTGCATAGACACTGTTGACGTGCTGACTACAAATGTTACCATCTTTCATTCAGGCCGCCACCCAGGGGCCTGCGTTTTATTAAAACTGTATTAATTAGAAGAGTGGCCATTTGTGGGACATTTCCCACGGACCAGGCCCCAGACAAAGTGATTTACCCACATCTCTCACATCAGCCCAACATCAACCTGTAAGGAAGGTTCTCTCACAGGGGCCTGTTTCCAGATGAGAATCTTGAGGGTGATGGGGGAGCCACCTCAAAGAATGGCAAAACTGGAGCCTTAAACCAGGTCAGCTAGGTGCTAAAGTCCTAGCCGTGCCTCCATGGTCTGGTTGTATGGGCCTAGTTTAAAGGCACGCAGTACTATGTATACCTGAAACTCACTGGCATTAACAAACTGCATCCATATTCTAATGGCGAGCATGTGAATCTCCTCTCCAAACAGATGACAGCACAGTCATGTGTACACATGAGGGATGTATATGCCCTGGCACGGCTAGAGAACATATTAGCAGACTGCCTGCAGACTTCCAGTTTGCTCCCGGAATCAGCCTGCAAGACAGGATCTTAGAGCCTGGGTGGTTTGTACTGGAACACCTCACTGGTGTGGTGGAATGGAGCTCAGTATCTCCAAGGCAATTCTACTCCACTTCACAAACCATTTCTGAGAACCCATCAGTGCTAAGAGTAGTGCCAAGCTATATATAGCAAGTTCAGGGCCAGTCCCTTCGTTTCCCCAGCCCCTGAGAACGAATCATGGTATCCCTTCCCTTCAAACCTGGATGTAGCCTGAGTCCTCCCTAATGCCACGCTCTAGCCCTCTGAGTTGCTGAGCTGAGTAGGAATCCTGCTGCCAGCCCCGGGCTGGAGGATTTGCACAGTGAGAAGGAAGCCAGCTGCAATGGAGTGTCCTCAGAGCAGCAGGAAGGCTTGAAACTCCTCTCTCATCCTGGCACATCCTCTGCCGCAGCCCTGAAACTTGGCCATCAGCATTGGTTTTGCCTTCCGCGGTTGTGCAGAGCCAGTCTGCCCTTTGTCAGAGATCGGAGAGCAACATCATGTCCCCAAGACTTCTCTTTTGCAGGTCAAATGGCTCCAGTTGTTTTCATCCAAAATGTCCTGCTTTGTGTGGCTCTGCATCCTCTAACTTCGCAGGGAAAAGTGAAAAGACAAAAGGCTAGGAGAGGAGCTAGGAGTATGGTCACCACTTTCCAGGAAGGCTGCCAGGGCCCAGATCGGGGCACAGCACCCAGGAGGGGAGGAGGAGGCAGGGCAACCACAGTGAAGGGTGACTTGAACCCCCTTCCCAATCTCCCGCATCCTGGATGCTCATGGAACCCTCCCTGTGTCCTTCAGAGGGAGAGTGGAGGGACAGAGCAGCACTTATGCCACTCAGAGCCAAGGATGGGTGAACAGCACCTTGCCCAGCAGCCTACCAGGTACCACAGGGAAACTGCTGATGTCTCCTGAAATTGTAGGATTGGGCTCTAGTGCTTGACGATACCACCTGTCAAGGTCAACAGGTATTTTCTTTCTTGAAGAAGCGTTCTCATGCCATGATGATTCAGCTTTGCTGAGTAACTCTCAAAACCCTCCAGTGACACCACCCTCCCTGCAGTGGACATCAGGCGTCAGACTGTCAGAAGCACCTGCTCATTAAGGGTTAGCCTCTCCTCTCGAAGCATTGAACTCGCCATCCTTGCAGACCTTCCTTACCTTCTGAATAATCGGGAAAGGCAGAGGAATGAGGTAGGAGAACTGGGTTTGGAGTCTGTAGTAGAACTTACGTCATCTTCTCTGTGATTTGGGGCAATTTAATTATCATCTCCCAAACTCAATCCTTTGTGTGGGAAATGAGGTTAATGGTGTATGACTCACAATGTCTCTGGAAGGGCTAAATGACATGGTGTTTGGCAAAGTGCTGAGCATCAGTATATAGTAGGTGCTCAATAGATGTTTTTTCTGCTTCCAGAAAAAAGACAGGACATCTGGATATCAGACTGATATCCACTTGTGGATGATCTATTAGTAAGAGGATGAGGCTAGGGTCTTGGAGCAGAAGCAGAGGGTGTGTTATTTTGGTTAAGAGTATTCCATGCCTGCTCTGAATTCACCGACCCTGACCTCACTGTCTGGCTGCAAGTGTCAACATGCCTAGGACAGCTGCACCAAAGGTCAACAGAAAGAAGAAGCCCAGTCTCACCATTAAGTACCCCATCCTGCCCACCTGTGTCTTGCTTTTGACAGAGAAGAGCCATTAGAGGACTACTAGGTTCAACCCTAAATTTGACCCTAAGGGAGGTGACCAATTAACACATTATCCTCCATTAATACTCCTGCATGGCTTCATTTGTCAAGACAAGCTGCTGGGTTGGAGAGGTGAGAACCAGAAACAGGACCCAGAGGGGGTTGCGCGATCCTGGCTCTGAGCTCCCACCCTCATTGTTCTCCTGGAATGCAGGGAAAAAGGTGGGGACTTTTGACTGCATGCACCATTTAGGTGCCTTGTACCATCTCATTTAATGCCCATAACCAGCCTGCGAATCAGATAGCCCCATTTCCATTTGGCAATGAAGGGACTTCAAAGAAACAGTAAGTTACCAGAGATCACTGCCAGAATAGGACAAAAACCCAAGTCTGGCTCTGAAGCCCACGCTCCCAGCTCCTAACCTTCCTCTGGTGTTTGCTACATGGAGACATTAAGTGAAGCACTTTGCAGCCATTACTTCATTTAACCCTCACAGCAACTTTATCAACAGATATCACTATCGCTGTTTTTCAGGAAATCGAATCTCTGATTTCTTAAGGGCCTTGTTCAAGGTCACACAGGAAATAGGTTGTGGAGCCAGGTTTTGAGTCTGAGTTTGTCCATCTTCAGAGCCTCAAGGGCACTGAAGCATTCTTACATTAAGCTTCTTTGCTTAAAATTAATTCGTTTATCCACAAAACATTTCTATATGGGCGAGGCTCTGTGTTAGACCCTTGGGGTTACAAAGATGACTACGTGAAGGTCCCCGCCCTTGGAAGTCTCGTCCACATGTGGATGGAAGGTGATCACAAAAAATATAATGAAACCCAAGCCAGGTTATTAAATTCTTGCTGGGGGAGATTCTGAGACTGAGCGCTTCTCTGCCTCTTTGTTCACAAGGGATATTAGCAAGTTTTAGAGATGTGTTAAAAATGTATTAGCTCCGGAGTGAAACTTTCTATTTCATTCATCACATTTAACAAATATTTATTGAGCGTCTTCTATGTGCCAAGCACTCCTAAGCACATCAGACAAACCAGTGAATAAAACAGATGAAAATCCCTGCCCTCTGGGAGCTTATGTTTTACAGGGGGAGACAGATATTGAACAGTAGACATGAAAATAAATAAATTATACACTGGTAATATGTAGTTATAGACGCATTGATAGAGAATGGAAAATATGGTGACTTTCTCCACTGGGAGTCGGCATTGTTGGAGGCACCAGCCTTTCCCTCAGGCTCCTCTCTACTACGTCTCCACAGCGGGAGCCTGGCTGCTCGCCCCTTGCTCTTTTGTCTGATGCCTCTCTTTTAAATGAGAAGGTGGCTGAGGTCTCTGCGCTCAGCAGGAGCCACACGGCAGGAGTTCTCTGGCTTTGCGCAGGTCACCTCCTTCTCTCCATCATTGCTGGCTTGTTTATTCCCTCACTGGCTCACACAGCCATTGCAGGGCCCAGGCACTCCTGCTGTTGGAGGATGTGCCCCTCTTCATATTGGAATATGACATCGCACCTGCATCTCACTGTAAGTATATAATTTATAAATAACTATGTTAGACTTGACTCGTGGTGCCCTTTTGACATACTAATGAGTAGGTAAAATTTACTGGGAACTTTGCATGAGTCAGGCGTGATCCTGGGTGCTTTATGTGTATACCTAATTTCCTTTCATTTTTGCAACAGCCCACGCTGTCGGACTTGTCTGTATTTCCATCTCATAGGGGTGGCAGTCCAGGCTCACTCAGGCTCAGCCCTTGACCAAGTCATAGGATGTGGGAGCAGGAAGGCGAGGAGAGCAGGGCAGCCCCTGCCTGTCATCTGTCATGGCCTCTGCTCTTTGTCTCACTACAAAAACAGCTTCCGATTTGGGAGGCATTGAATTAAATACTTACTCATTTTTGAGTTTGCAGTATTCTTTTCTAATTTAGAGCACGTATGTGTGTTTCCAAGTCTCAAAGGTGGGCATAGACTCTACAGCGCCAAGTATAGAAAACAGCCCTGCTTCCTCACTAAGCACACATCTATCACATAGGAAACCAGTGCCCTCATCCAGAGCTGGTGGGAGAAGCCAAGAAGGTGCCACCACAGGGAGGACAATTTGGGAGAAAGGGTTCATAGATTAAAGCACACTTCGTTTTGAACTCAATGGTTCCACCTCCAGAAGACAGGCGTTCACAGGTGCTCAAGGACACGGATACTGAGATGTTCACTGTCGCACTGTTTATATTATTAATAGCATTCAAACGCTGAAAGCTGGCTGGGTGTGGTGGTTCATGCCTGTAATCCCAGCACTTTGAGAGGTCGAGGTAGGCGGATCACCTGAGATCGGGAGCTCGAGACCAGCCTGATCAACATGGAGAAACCCTGTCTCTACTAAAAATGCCAAAAAAAAAAAAAATT
>CAUYLG010022409.1:0-25359 GCA_963573385.1 Cacajao melanocephalus | reverse complement strand
AACCTTCGCCTCTTAGGTTTAAGTGATTTTTGTGTCTAAGCTTCCCGAGTAGCTGGGATTACAGGCGCCTGCCACCATGCCTGGCTAATTTTTGAAATTTTAGTAGAGATGGGGTTTCACCATGTTGGCCAGGCTGGTCTCAAACTCCTGACCTCAGGTGATTCACCTGCCTTGGCCTCCCAAAGTGCTGGGATTATAGGTGTGAGCCTCTGGGCCTGGCCCCTGCCTTTTTTTTTTTTTTTTTTTTTTTTAAGACAGTGTCTTGCTCTGTTGCCCAGTGCAGTGGCACAATCTCGGCTCACTGCAGCCTCCACCTCCAGGGATCAAGTGATAGTGATCTCCCGCCTCAGCTTCCCAAAAGTGCTAGAATTACAGGCATGAGCCACATCACCTGGCTGAAAAGTGTTTTCTTAAGAGAAGAAAACCTACAGGTTGCAAAATGGAATTATATGAAGTATCTCAAGATTTTTTTATGCCTCTGGGGATTCTGTTCTTAGACATGGTCAAATTCTAAGAGAAACAGAGGCCAGCAAATGGAGCTCTGTTGTTGCTTTTGTTCTATTTTAACATCTGTGTAATAAAGGATTGTCCCCCCACCGAACCCATGGCCTTATACAGATTTTGGCTAGATTACACAGATGAGAGAGTACTTTGATTTTAATCATCTTAAAATCTCAATGTTATCTCACTACATGCCAAAGATGGGTTAAGATTGGTACACATGTAGAAAACTAAAGTTTGGAAAGTTAAGTGTTCTAGTGGATTATTCAAGTTTAAGATGCTTGACAACTTTTTTCTTGAAATTACTTCATCTTAATGTCTTTTTTGGCATGCTTCTAAAAATGCTATATCCATTATTTGTCTCTTTGACATGTTCCTTTTCTTATAATAATCACTTGACAAATTTTATTAAGTCACGTCTTAAAATAAGATCTCTTCCATTCTTTTGGCAACAAAGCAAATTGCCTAATTTCAAACTAAAAAAAAAAAAAAAATCAAAAGAGACTCCCATAACCTCATACTGTTTATTCCCCCAATATTTTATGAGTTTCAAAGTATTGAACGTACTGTGTTGATCCTGACAATTCTATGGAGTAGGAAACATGGAGACATTTATCTGAAGAGAGAAAGCAAACTGCCTAACAAAACGGCTAGGAAGTGGCAGGATCCCAAGTCAGGCTCAGTTCTTCTGGCTGGCTGACCACTAGTCTAGTGCTTTTTCCACCATAATATACAAGTGTTGAATTCAGCAAAGTGACTGTCTGGAAAACAATTCTTGCTTTTAAAAACTGCATAATAAAAACATTTTTTGATTCTTTTTAGTACCAAAAAACACATTTAAGGGCATCTGTCTATAGAGATCAGTTAATTTTGTAGATTACCTATTAATCTATAATAGTGAATGAATGCCTTTCACCTATCCTACCACCTGAAATACTGAAATTTTGAAAGTTTGAAACCAGAATTAAAGCAAACATTCTTTTTCAATTAACAGTTTAAAGTTCATTAAGTAATACTAAGAGAAAACTCTGCCAATTCTGATGAGATGAGAAAGTCTTTGAAGATCAATTTACCTTCCTTAAAATGGAAACCCCCTTTTACCATCAGCTGTGTTTATTAATCGTCATTCTAACTACTAATTTTTGCCAAAATGCTTTTTCTTTGAAATACAAGAACCATCATGTTTCCAGCTTAGATGTAATCTACCTTCTACAATGGTTTATATAGGAATAGCACAGTATCTCTGGTGAAATTATGATCTAGATTCATTTCACATTTTAGTTATCTAAAAAGATTTACATTTATAAAAATTGAAACTTTAATAAATACTAAAGTCTTAAAAACTAAAAAAAATTAACTGAAAAAATAGCTCTCAATTTTAAGAGCTGGTCAAGGGAATTTAAGTATATGCTTTCAAAGAAACACAAAATGAATGAAAAAATACCGTTCTTTGGCCGGGCGTGGTGGCTCACGCCTGTAATCCCAGCATTTTGGGAGGTCAAGGTGGGCAGATCACTTGAGGTCAGGAGTTCCAGACCAGCTGGCCAACATGGTGAAACCCTGTCTCTACTAAAAATACAAAAGTTAGCCTGGTGTGGTGGTGGGCTCCTGCAATCCCAGCTACTCAGGAGGCTGAGGCACGAGAATCACTGGAAACTGGAGGTTGCAGTGAACCAAGACCACACCATTGCACTCCAGCCTGGGTGACAAGAGTGAGACTCCTTGTTAAAAAAAAAAAAAAAGAAATATAGTTCTTCAAATATTATTCAACATGTAGAAGCACAAGACGTAGCTTGACAGATCTCTTAACCAATACCGAAGTCACTGAACAATTTTATGATTTTGTTTAAATCAAGTATTTTCACTGTGAAGGAAAACAGGACATGGCAAATAATTAGATTAAATGGTTAGTTATCAAGTTTAATATAGTTTAATAGGGTCTAATGGAGAACACAAAATTTCGAGAAGGCAGAAGCTATTGATAGTTTTAAAAAAATCATGTCATCCCTACCACCAACACTACAAATTTATAATTAATAAATATGGAAGAGTGCATGAATAAAGTCATATTAATAAAACATTCATTTTCTTTTGTTTGACTCATCTATTTAATATGAATTAAATTTAACTTAGAGCAATGATGTGAAAATATACAAAAGTATATAAAAATGAAATATGCTGTCCCTCAAATATTAACATGCAAAGATGATACAATTAACTCCATTGCTAGTAGTAACACTTTCTGCTAATTTCTCTCCCCTACCTACCTGTAACAGTGACTGATTTTATTACTGAATAATCCACATTTTAAAACTTAGTACTATAGCAAGCTTGTCTAACCCATGGCCCACAGGCCACATGTGGCCCAGAATGGCTTTGAATGCAGCCCAAAACAAATTCATAAACTTTCTTAAAAAATTTTAAGATTTTTTTGGTTTTTTTTTTGTTGTTGTTATCAGCCATCGTTAGTTTTGTGTATTTTATGTGTGCTCCAAGACAATTCTTCTTCCAGTGTGACCCTGGTAAGCCAAAAGATTGGACACCCCTGTTCTATAGTAGGGACTCTTGAGACGGTTGAATGTAATCCAGATTTTAGATAAAATAACACAGAATAAAACTTCTCTGTACAGAGCCTGTTGATTTGACTGGAGACTACATACCATAATTACTGGAAATTAAGCCTTAAAAAATCTAACAACTGACAAACAGAATTACATTTAAAGGTCAAAGACAGATGTAAGTTTATTAATCCTCAGAACATAGGATGTCCTCCTTGACACCTTAGGCTCAAAAACCACACCAAAGAGTTACCACTGTGCATATTATTATTTTGCAATATATCTCAGAACTCTATAGCTAGTAAAAAAAGGAGATAATAGCCACCAACCAGAGGGTTCACTTGGCAATGTGGCAGGACAACGAATGAAGGAGTGGCCCTACACACAGTCTCCCGGAGGGCTGTGAGCAGGGAGCCCACTGCACCTCCCTAAACTTGTACCCTCCTCCAGGAATAGGCAGTTTGGTATGGTGAGGATGAGCAGTCCTGAGCTAGACATGACTGCCACTAGCTATGTGAATTCTAGTAAGTCAGCCTCTCTGATTCTCAGTTTCACTGTACAGAAGTTGAGTAACAAAAGTTTTAAGGTCTCAGAAGCTCTAAAATGATTTCACTCCCTATGACTTTCACCTTTACCCTACTTCAGAGTTTTGTTGAGGATCAAATAAGGATATATATGAAAGCGCTTTATAAATTTTTTTACAAAAGCAAGTTGCTGTTATTGTTTTATAGATTTTCTTCATTACACTAGGAAAGTATGGAAGCAGTTTTGAGATATAATATAAGATGTTTACTACATGGCAAGGCATTTATATGGGATATGCCCTACAATTTAACAAAAAATATTAAAATTATCATTTTCTTCCTTATAAAAATTACTCAAGGAAGATGCTATAGTTTTAATTTGTATAAGATTAGCTGATTTGTTATTAAGAACTTAGAGTAACAGTTAATGAACAGTTCCTAAAATAAGCATCTCATAGGAGCTGTATCCAAGTTTTCTGGATACAAGTAACCTATTCCTCATACAGATGTCAGCTGTATTCAAAGAAAAAATACATTTTAGAATATCCCTTTTATATTCATTCCTTGGATAATTCTTTAACCTAGAGCAGCAGTGCCCAAACTTTTTGGCACCAGGGACCAGGTTCATGGAAGACAATTCTTCCATGGATTGGGGACAGGGGATGAGGAAAAGGGAAAGGTTTCAGGATGAAACTATTCCACCTCAGATTAGGCATTAGATCCTCTTAAGGAGCTCACAATCTAGATCCCTCACATGCGCAGTTCACAGCAGAATCTAATGCTGTCTCTGATGTGACAGGAGGCAGAGTTCGGGCAGTAATGCTCCCAGCCCCACCACTCACCTCCTGTTGTGCACATGGGGGTGTGGGGGCAGGGGGTGGGGCAGGTAGAGACCCCTGATCTAGAGAATAAAATATGAATTCGTCAGTGTGGTATGATCTGACCCAATCTACCTCTGCAAACTTAGTTCTCCTTAAACACATTCATCTCACCTTTTCCAGTTAAACCAAGACTCAAACCACTCCCTAGCCATGTCAAGCCCTCCTGTATGTTTTTTAAAAGAAAAAAAAATTATTCTATGATACTTGTGAAAGCACAGTAAGAAAGGCTTTATTCAGGGCTACTGCAATAGGTACAGGGACCACTGCAACGAGATTTTGTAGCTGAGGAGAAAGATTGGCTGAACTCTAAATACAGCATGGGCAAATGGGAAAGAAGGAAGTTGAGAGAAAAGGAGTAATCAAGAATGGCAGCTGGGCATGGTGGCTCACACCTATAATCCTGGCACTTTGGGAGGCCCAGGCAGGAGGATCATAGAAGTCAGGAGATCGAGACCATCCTGGCTAACACAGTGAAACCCCATCTTTACTAAAAATACAAAAAATTAGTTGGGTGTGGTGGCACACACCTGTAGTCCCAGCTATTTGGGAGGCTGAGGCAGGAGAATTGCTTGAATCTAGGAGGCGGAGGTTGCAATGAGCTGAGATCACGCCACTGCACTCCAGCCTGGGCAACATAGTGAGACTCCGTCTCAAAAGAAAAAAAAAAAGAAAAAAAGAATGGCTCCTGGTTAAGTTATCCCTAAACAATCGGGTAATGCTGCTGTGGAGTACTGGGATTAGGAAGACTTGACGTAGGGAACAAGGAGGTGGAGGGAAGGGTTTTTGGGGCAAAAAATTAAGAGTTCTGTTTGAATAGGTAAAGTTTAAGAATATTTTAGCTCTCCTATCCCTCTTTACTCTTGGGACATTTTGTTTACACTGTGATTTCAGAATTTGTCACATTCCGACTTAATTTGTTGCATACTTATTTGTCTTCCTAGCCAGACTAGAGGTTCCTGAAGGCAGAGACTCTAACATTTCACTCCATATGCTAAGGAGAGGGCCTTAAACAAAGTGGTCACTTAAAATGATTTTAGAATGAGTAAATGAAGTGTTCTAGAAATTGTGAGGAATACAAACCAAAGAAGAGAGAAATGCTTACTTTTCTAGTAGTCTCCATTATCTAGAACTTAGCTTGAATAAGGTCAATAGAAGTTATAACAGAACATAAACCCACTTGAGAGTATAGCACTCTAGCATGGCAACCCACTTACATATGTAAAATCAACTCCTACTCTTAAGTCTCTTAGCGTGAGCGCTACTGGGCTCATACTTACTAGCTCTGTGTAAATAGCTTTCTCTTATACTGTCCAAACCAAACATTGACAGATATGACTTGCATCTTTCAGACAGGTTTCCAGTAAAATTTTTATTTTTAAACACTCTATTTACATGATTTGTTTTTGTAGTTATGTATTTCAGATTCTAATAGATTATTTGTACAATCAACATTTACTTATCCACTTTACAAACTGATTTGAACACTGAATAGAATCACAGAATTTTTAAGACAGAAACTCACCAAAGCCAGAGCCCTTATTTATCTGGAGGGATGAGAAAACTCTGGCCTGAAGAAATTGCTCAAGACTCTACATTTAGAGAGAGAGTTAGGTCTGAAAATTAGCTCACCTGGTTCCTAAGGCAGGATTTTTTTCATAAAGATTGGCTTCTTAATAAAAGAGATTAATTTGGCCATTTTGAAACGGACTACATATTACGCTTTTGCAATGTTTCTGTTCAGTGATATCTCAATGACATTTCTAAGAAAGATATGCTTTAAAATGAGGTTAGGCATATTAGTAACCAAATGGCTTAATGGCCATGCTTCTGAGATAGTATGTGCAGGTATATAAATAACTCTCTTACGGCCTACATGACCATGGAAGCTGAAGGGAAATGGAGCCAATCCTATGTATAATTGTGAAGTTTGAAAGGCTTGCCTTTATCATATCCAGCTTTCCGTTTATTCCTTATCTGTCTCAGTGGTAATTCTTTTTCCCATTTCAAAGGCCTTCCTATCTATTCCCTCTGCTCTTTCCCTTTACAAAAAAATGAAAAAAAAAATTATATATCTATTATCTGTACTTTGTTGGGAGACAGACATAAGATACTGCTTAAATGAATTTTAAACAGTATATTAACTCAACCAGATATTTACTTTCTAAGCCTTTAATCCTGAATTGTGGAATGAAAAGTTCGTTCCAAGACAGTTGGTAGGGATAAAGTGGTGGAGAGAGGTTCCCTCCTGCCTAGTTATAAAAATGACAAGGTCTGAAGCCAAGCCAAGTATCTATTTAGAGTGAAAAGAACAAGTCTAAAGAGGTAGTACATGATGCAGCTCCACTGGAAATAACAATGGCCAATACTATTACTTTGAGTTTCTGGCAGATATCTGGAACCCTGGAAATTAAAAATTTCTAAGGTTTGAGGTATTTGTTATTAATTATTGTAGTGATTTGAAATTAGATTTCAAAGTAGTTCAAAGTTAGCTTACACATATTCATGTTTACAATATAAATATGTTATATTCATACAGCACCCTATGCTTACAGTGTTTTCATATATGCTATCTCATTTAAACTTCAACAATATATAATGTAAACATCATTTTCAGTTTTCAAATGAAGAGTCTAAGGTTTGCAGGTAATAAGGGTTGTAAAAGACACAGCCCGGGTCGGACATAAGAGTTGTGAATCCAGGTATTTTCTCACTATAACATGCAACCTATCCAGCAATATTAAAATAACCTGTATATGTAAATTCCAAATACTTTCAAGGTAAAAAAGTGGTATATATTGTCCCCAAATTTCTAAGTAAATTATGTTGATCTTCTCATACTCAAATTTTCTTCTCGTAATTTTTGTGGAAGATAATTGTTTTGTTATTTCCAACTTTCTTACCTTTCTGAAATAATTCAGTAATAGAAAAAATAATGTCAAAAACATACAGCTAGTGACCAGAAAAAGTCATCTTTCAATACCACAAACATTTCTCACTTAGATGTTTTTCCATGGATATCCTTTGAAAACCATATTCAAACTCATTTGAAACATTAGCCAAACAATTGTACAGTTCACTTCAGTGATTCAGTATAGTTCTGTACAAGCTTTTTTTTGCATATTTTGTTAATCTGCCCTTTAATGAGATGTGATATCACTATAGGCTGCATCCTATTTCTGCCAAAATGTATTTTATCTTGGCTTTCCTTGAAATGAATTATAACATGGGATTATCTATCTATGATGGGTTCTTTATCTAATTGGGAAACTGAATCAGATTTAACATCATACAGGCTTAAAATTCACATGTTCTGCTGGTTTTAAATTATTATCTGTTAATAGAACATAAGTTCAATGTATCTACTGTTACCAGATCCAAACTTACTTTTGAAATAACTTTGGTGATTTTAAGGAAAAAACAGATGCTAGAATAGAATTCATCAAGTGTGAAAATCGACCATTACGAGCTTTATTTCTAAAAACGTAAGTGATATTCATCAAAGAAAATGAGCACCTGCACATTTAAAAGAATTGCCAAAGTAAGAAAGGGGCTCACCGGTCTGAGTGAAACCAAACTGATGTAGAATCTCTTGTGCGGTCAGCATGTTTGACTGCTTTAACTTAGACTGTTGTGAGGAGACTGCTGGTGGTGAAGTAAATGAGGGATTTTTGTTGACCTGTATTAGGAAAAACAAATCAGAAACTACAGTGTAATTTCCTGGATTACTGATGCAAAAATTGGATGAGAAATATTTGTTTATTATACAAACCAGGACACATGATAAGTTAAAAGGAGTGGTGATGATTTACATGGTTAGTTTGTAAAGTTTACAAAAGAGAATCATTTTCATCAAGGAAAAAAAATACAACTGTAAGGAAAACATATCTATATGAAAATAAATCAGCCTTACTAAAATTTACCATGGAACTGACATTATTAATAACTTAGAGTGGTCTTAAGTTATGCAAAGAAATTCAAAAACTAAAAATGACTTCTTGATTGTTTCAATTAAGAAAGAGTAAAAATGTTTCACATTCACATCTCTCTAGCATTTTAGTGAAATAGCATGTACTTCCTTTTCAGAGATACACAGAAAACACCTGTACTACTCATGTTTATATACATCATGACACAGATAACACAGCTGTAACCTAACTTGCCATGTGAAATAGTTTCCATTGCATCAAAACACCTTATTCTTAGGATACTGTTTAAGCTTATTGTTGAAATAACAATCAAGCAAAATTTCTGTAAGTAAATACAATGTTCTCGAACATATAAACCTAGTATGATTATCTGAGTGCACACTAGCCTCACGGAAATGAAATGCGTAATAAACGACACTTTATAACTACAGCTCTTGTAGGAAAATAAAGAATAGTTCACTAAAAAAGCCTAAAATGTTTATAAGTAAATGCATCTTGTCAATCAGAATTAGTTCCAGAAAAAAAATCTTTTTTTAATTAACAAATCATTCCTTATATCTGCTTTATTACTTTCAAGAAGTGCAACAAAATGTGACCTATTTTGGGGAAACTGATAGTCTGGTTTGCTAATTCACCTAAAAAATGTAATCTATAAATTAACAAAATAATAATTTATAGCATAAAAATATTACCATATTAAAACAGCCCCTTTCCCATTTTTTGTTTAAATAATGAAAACCATACAGAGGACTTCTGTGCAAGTATTTAAAAATTCCCTTTTGATGTTCTGCATAAGATAACACAGGGCTCTGGTTATATGTCCTTTATCTGATTCATTAGTTTCATGTTTGTAAAATTTTTTTTCTATTTTTTGCTTTTAAACAGTGATAATAAACAGTATATCTCAGTTTAGGTTTTTCTCCTAGAGTGAAGAGATAGCAAACGTGGTGAAAAAGTCAATTAAGACCATATGTTAATGTAGTTCTAAAGTACCTAAAATATTACATCATTTCATTAAAAAATAAAAGTATTTTCCAAAGTAGTTGGAGGGGTCAAATATCACATCAGTCCTAAAATATTATTGAGCTTTAAAAATTCTATCAAAATCCACTGAACACAGATCAAAATTGACTATTTTGATCTATAATACCTAAAACAACAAACTCATTTAATATTTTTGAGCTTCATTTTCCATCTTTAAATGGAGATAAGAAAAATAATATCTATGCTTCAATGAGATTGTGCCAGGAAAGCAATAATGATGAACTGGTATCATAAAGTGCTATTCATATGTGAACCAAAAAACACTAAAGAATACTAAATAAGAAATAGATTAAACAGAATATATTGGCAAGGGCAAACCATATAGTAGTATATAAATAAGATATTATATTAGTTATTATTAACATCACTAGAAGTAAGGGTAATTAGGTATTTATAATGTAGTATGATGATGTAGTCAATTTTTCTGAGTGCTTTCAAATGGAAAAGAACTTAGTTATCACTTAATTATTTCATTCACTTCTTTTTGGAATCATTTCTCCATTTCACTTTTTTGTTTTTGAACATTTTTATCTTAAATATCAAATAATGCATTTAAAAATCTGCTGCAAACAAACAGGCGTATGCTGGGGAAATGAAGATATTTACACATATATGCACATACATACACACACCTACATTATCCATATATAGATATAGATATATATACATAATAGCCATTTACCTACATTATCCATATATAGATATAGATATATATATACACACAATAGCCATTTACAGTCTTCCTCTTCAGAAATTTGTGCTAAAAACAAAAAATACCAGGAAAACTAAAATAGGATATTTAAATGCCTCTGTTAAAATAAAAAGACTTGCCATTCTTTTAAAACAAAATTTAAAAAAAACTATAATCTATAATTGTATGTTCTTCCTAAACATTTTTATAACTCTGATCTTTCTTGACTATTTTTTTACAGACTATTCGAATGTCCATAAAGTAATGAGAATAGCAATGTAACAGAGCAGAAAACTTAATTTCTAAGGTTTGGGCAACTGTTAATTATTATTGTTACTATTAGCAATTTTATTTGAAATTAGAACAAAGCATTTTCAAGGCTAGCTCGTACATATTTATTACTTCATTTAGAGGAAGAAAAAGAATAATAACCATTAAATAGAGTGAAGCAATATCTATTTTTGAAATATATGCTGTGGAAAAGAATTGCTTAATAATTTTACAACAACAGAAAGGTTGGTTAAGATAGTCTACCCTGCGCCAATCTACCCTCTTTTCACAACACACTTTTCTGTTTGCTTCATGCAAAAACCACAGTCTGCCAAAGTCAGTTTAATACCTCCATATTGGAGAAAACTAAAAGCATAAAAATTTAATATAATTCATAATAAAGAAAAAAAATCACCTGGAACTTGTGCCAAGTTCATCACAAAACTGTTTTGCCTACTCTTTTAGGGTATAAACAGACAAGCAAAATATGCAAATACTAATTCTCTAGAAGGGGGTTAATTTTCATGTTAAAAAACTTGCTGCTCTATACATAAAATTGAATGCACAATATTAAGAAAGCAGACAATTAGTTTCTCTTTTAGTGATTAATTAAAATTTAAAATCTTTGGGAGAGATATAGTCCTCATTTCCATATATACTTACAAGTCTAACCTTTTAGCTAATTTTAGATTACATGCTACATTCATCTGAAGTAGAATTGTTTATGAAGTTTCAAGCTGTGAAGATACCTCGAGGTGGTTTTAAATTATAACCAAGAGAATGTTAATGCTGTCTGCATACTTAAAAGTTCACAAATTCATCTCTCTCTCCCAGACAGTTGTTATATTTTTCTACTAATCTGAACAATAAGGCAGATAATATTTTAATCTGATGGCAGTTCTGGTGGCATTAGAAAAAAGAAACCAATAATACCCAGGAAAGTTTTTTTGCAAATCATGTATCTGTCATAAAAATTAAAATAGGAGTATTAAAGAAAAAGTTACACAGAAAACTTGAGCCAAAGTGAGGTTCAAGATATTTGAAGTCAGGTATCTTTTTACATTCTCATAATATAAATATTAAGAGTAGCTTACGCTACTTGTGATTTCTAGCTTAGTAAAGTCAAAGCAATGAGCAGCCTACAGTATTATAAACAGCAATGCAAATATGACCTCTTGGCCCTCAGATGTTTTCTTTACAAGCCAGGATAGAGATGTGAGGGATTTGGAAGAAAACACTGTAACTGTTAAAGAAAAATTTCTATAGCAATAAGATGCCAGAAAATCTTACCCCAAATCAGTTCATTACTACTACTACATTAGCTAAAACCAGTATTCAAATTTGAATCAGTCACTGTAAAGTCTTTTGGGTAACATTTAATCAAGATTTTTGAACCTCTGATAGGTGCCAGGGACAGTTAGTTCATAGATTAATGATATTATTCCTTCACGTGAATTTTAAAATTAAGGTCTAGTCCTGGCTCAAACCAATTATCCAGCAATATTCCTTAGGGTAAAACAATTAACCTCAATGCATCTTGTTTTTCTCAAAACCTTTACCTCTTTTTCTCTCTTAGTTCACTGCCTTACTTCACAGAAAAAATTCTGGTCTTAAACCCCTGAACTTCTCATTTCCAAACTTATAAAAGAATGCAACTCTCGTACCTATCCTCATGTCTTTACTTCTAGGGTCAAAGGAAGAGGAGCATTCTGTTCAAGATTCGTCCCTCAGTCCCCTTAGGGATATCCTTAAAGCTCTTCCAAATTCTACTTTCAGGTCAGGCACAATGGCTCATGCCTATAATCCCAGCACTTTGGGAGGCTGAGGCAGAGGATCACTTGAGTCCAAGAGTTCAAAACCAGCCCAGGCAACATAGTAAGATCTCATCTCTACAAAAATAAAAATAAAAAAATTAGCTGGGCATGGCAGTGCACACCTGTGGTCTCAGCTACCCAAGAGGCTGAGGCAGGAGAACTTCTTAAATCCAGAAGGTCGAAGCTGCACTGAGCCGTGATGATGCCACTGCACTCAGCTTGGGTGATAGGGTAGACCCTGCTTCAAAACAAAAAACAAGTGGTACTTTCAAATTCCTACTGGCTATTTCCCCACAGGCTAGAAGCATAGGCCCTGCTATTTTAGTACAGAAACAAAGAGCAAACAAACCAACTAAAACCCTCCCTCTGATTCATTACGTGCTTAAGCTTCGTTAAAAGCTAAACTCCTTGAAAAACAGCACACAACTTTGATCCATATATCTGAATCCTCTAGTCTTCAACCGTCTACAACAAAGCTTGTCTCCATGATAAAACTAAATCTGGACTTATGGTAACCCTGGAGTTCAAATGATCAAATTCAGCAGATTCACTTGGGCCTTTATCTGATACCGCCATTGATCCTTCTATCTTTGTTTCTGGGGAGCCATATTTTCTTGGTTATCCTGCTATGTCCAGCCGTTCCTCATCAGTGCTATTTGTTAGATTCACTGAGCTCCTCTTCTTCCTTCACATCACACAGTTACACTGGGCAGGAACATTTTTCACCAATTCATCTGCCTTCTAATGTTGATGTTTCTTAAATCTAAAACAAATCTCCTGATCATTAAGTTAAAAACTAAACTAACCTTTGCCTTGCTGTTTACTTTATTAGGGAAAGCTATCATTCTTCACCTACTTGCCAAGGCTAGGAAGCTGGGACTCATACTAGATTGCTCACCACATTCCACATAGATTACTATACTTTGTACTACTCCTCCAGTTATGCCCGTCTTCCAAGTAGTGTCAAAATAATACATCTTTTTTTAACTTTTATTTTAGGTTTGGGAGTGCATGTGAAGCTTTGTTACATAGGTAAACTCGTGTCACAGGGACTTGTTGCGTGGATTATTTCATCATGCAGGCATAAGTACACTATCCAATAGTTATCTTTTCTGCCCCTCCCACTCTTTGCCCTCCAGTAGACCCCAGTGTCTGTTGTTTCCTTTTTGTGTTCATAAGTTATCATCTTAATTTGCAATTATCCAGTTTTGGAATGCCATGAAAAAATAATTATGCTTTTTAAAGCTTTTTTTTTTTTTAAGAATCCTTCGCAAATAATGGAAAACCACTATTCTACTCAAATCTCAAAATTATCCAAATATATATTTTAAACAGAAGAATTAAAAAATTATTTTCTCTGGAGTCTCTATTTTTTAAATCTTTAAAAAAATGATTTCAGTGAATAATGTGTTCTGAGGTGAATTTGACTATAATATACATTCTACTTTACCTTTACAGCATTCTTCTACTAAACATAATAAACTTCAACTTGGCTGAATTTATATTCATCTAGGGTAGGTGATTTAATACTTCAATAAAAAAAAAAAGATGAAGTTCCCTGGCTTCAAGAAGCTTACAGAGGAGAGTGGAGAGACAGATATATAATGATTAGAAGTGAAAACAGTATTATTTAAAATTTAAAGAGAGAGACAGAGAGAGTGTGTGCATTAGTCCTCCCTGAGGTAATTTATAATCTAATGCCAAAAATAAAAAAATTAAGCTGAAAGCTAAGTCATGCAAGAAGTTCCTTTCTTTTTATTTATAAGTAAACAGCTACACATAAAAGTTAAGTATCTCCACAGGTAGCTTCCATGTTCACCTTATCTTCTGGAAAGTGCTGATTTTCTGAGGGCAAGATGAATACGTAATTGACTACTCCCCTACCTGCTCCTTTTCTCTTACAATTTGTGGGTTCAGTAATGTGACCATACCCTTCTTTTCTCCTCCAGCCTGTTTTTTCCCTTTAAATACTGAAGTCTCCAAAATCATCTTTGGAGAAAGGCAGATCACAGCCGGTGTCTGTGATTCCGTGCTTTTTCTCCTGGGTCCTGTCCTTAACCTTGGCAAAATAAACTTCTAAATTGATTGAGACCTGTTTCAGATACTTTTTTGGTTTACAATTGCTTCCCTTTGCTTGCTTACTACACTGCTAAGCAAAGTGGTCTTTCTGCTCCTTGAGCATGCCAGTTTTCTTCCTAGATCAGGATTTTTGCAGGACATGACTAGCTCCTTGTCAGGCCTTCTATGACCATCCTCTTGACAGTAGCTTCCCCTCCCTGTCATTCTTTGTCCCATGAACTTATTTTATTTTCTTCACATCACTTATTATCTGAAATTACCTTACTGGTTTCTTTTTAAGATTATTTGTTTCTCTACAATAAATGGTTCTTGTTAACTATTATATTCCAAGCACTTAGAGAAATACTTGGTAGGTACGCAATAAATACTTGCTTAAAGAATGCTAGTGGAAAAAACAAGTGAGCCTTCAACAATATAAAAATATTGTAAAAGGGAAAAAAATTCATGTAATGGACACCTGGTGAAAATTTATTATCCTAGATCTAATAGATGAGAAACTGCCTAAGTATACTCTGCTGTTGAGATTAAAGACTTTTGTCTAGGGTGCTAACACCGTATATGGGTGAAGTACTCTTTCCAATAAGCAGTGCTAAGACAACTGGACAGTCTCATGCAATAGAATAAAAGTGGACCGGTCCATCATATCATATACAAACATTAACACAAAATAATCACAGACCTAAATGCAAGATTTAAAACTACAAAAATCTTAAGAAGAAAACATAGGAGTAAATCTTTGTGACACAAGGCTAGAAAATGGTTTCTTCTATGCAACACAAAAAGCATTGAGTGACAAAAAATAAAATAAGCTGAACTTCATAAAAATTAAAAGCTTTTGTTTCAAAAGATACCATCAAGAAAGTGAAAGGACAATCCACAAAATGGGATAAAATATTTGCAAATCATCTAGCTCATAAGACACTTGTATCAAAGTGTATATACAAAGAACTCAAAGAATATAGAATATACAAAGACCTCAAAAGTAAACAATAAAAAGAAAAAAAAATTCCAATTTTAAAATTGGGCAAAATATTTGAACAGACATTTCTCCAGAAAATAAAAGTACAAATGGCACATAAAAAATGCTCAACATTGTTAGTCATAAAGAAAATGCAAACCAAAATCACAATGATACAACCACCTTTCACCCACTAGGATGGCTATAAAGATGTGAATACAGGTGTTGGTAAGGATGAGAAGAAATTGGAACCTCATTCATACATTGCTGGTGGAATTCTAAAATAGTTTAGATGCTCTGGAAAATGTTTTGGGAGTTCTTCAAAATGTCAAACATAGTTACCATATAACCCAACAGTTCCACTCCTAGATACATATCCCATAGAAATGAGAATATACATCTGTGCCAAAACTTATACACACAATGTCCATAGGAGTATTACCTTAACAGCTAAAAAGTAGAAACAACCCAAGTGTTCAAAAATTGATCAAATATAACAATATGTAACCTATTCATACAATGAAATCTTATTTGGCAATAAAAAGTAGTGCAGTTGACCCTTGAACAACATGGGTTTGAACTGTGCGGGTCCACTTATAGGTGGATTTTTTCCAGTAAGTTACACCAAGTGTGCCTGCCTCTCCTGCCTCCCCTCCCCACTTCTCCACCTCTTCTGCCTCTGTCCCCAATGAAATACAAGACCTAACCCTCCTCTTCCTCCTCAGGCTATTCAATGTGAAGACAAAGGAAGACCTCTATTATGATTCACTTCACTTAATGAACATAAATGTATTTCCTCTTCCTTATAATTTTCTTAATAACATTTTCTGTTCTCTGGCTTAATTTAAGAATACAGTATGTAATACACAAAACATATAAAATATGTGTTAATTAACTCTTTACATTATCAGTAAGGCTTCCAGTCAACAGCAGGCTATGAGTACTTATATTTTTGGGGAGTCACAAATTATACATTAATTTTTGACTGCACAGGGAGTTGGTCCCCCTAACCCCAGAGTTGTTCATTGATACATGTTACAAATAGAGGAATCCTGAAAACATTATTTTGAGTAAAAGAAGTCAGTTACAATTGAGCACATATCATCTGACCCCATTTATATGAAATGTCCAGATTAGCCAAATCTATAGAGAAAGTATATTAATGGCTGCCAGGAATTTTTCCAAGAGTTTGTATTTGGAGTGTGTATATGTAAGAATTGTGGGAATGACTGCTAAGAGATATGGGGCTTCATTCAGGGGTGATGAAAAAGCTCTAAAATCAGATAGTAGGGATGGTTGCAAAACTTTCTGAATATGGTAAAAACCAGTGAACTGTATACTTTAAAAGAGTAAACATTATGGTATGTAAATTATAGCTCAATAAAACTATTATAAAAAAGAATAACTGAAGATACTAGTAAGGTTAATCTTTCCAGACACTGATTAATTTCCAAATTAATGATTTTTTCAATGAGTATTTATTCTACCTTTATTAAATACTAGGGATATGAAGATGAATGGCATGGTACTTCACCCTTGGGGAGTTTCCAGATTAGTAGAGGCTGTTCTCCATAAAAGTTTGCTCAATTTGTGCAGGACACTTTACTCTTTGGACATTCAGACAGCATTGCAAAAGAAGAGTATATAGGATATTTGTTAAAGAGAAATAGCTTTGAATTGCTAGTCAGAAAATAAATTGTATTTTTGCCTCCAATTTTATGTACAACGCATGCTTAAGAAGGTTTAGTAATCTTGCAGCTACAATCATTACACCAATCATTGCTATCAGGAACATTTCCTGAACATCTGCAGCCCAAGTCAGAATACAGCTTGTTCTCTTTTCCCCCTGTCTTCCTTCCCCTTGTCTATATTCCATATC
This sequence comes from Cacajao melanocephalus, assembly GCA_963573385.1. Lineage (NCBI taxonomy): Eukaryota > Metazoa > Chordata > Mammalia > Primates > Pitheciidae > Cacajao > Cacajao melanocephalus. The sequence goes on along the minus strand of CAUYLG010022409.1, from coordinate 8,234 downwards.
CTATTGACTTGTGATAATTAGGTATAAAAGTGATGGGTTCTGACTGATGCCGGACAGCTCAGTGATGGGGTAAGTCTTGTACCTTGTATTTTCTGACACATTCCTCCCTCCCTAAGATGCCCCCTGAGGAAAGAGATAATATCATACTGTATTCCAAGTGCCTACCAAATGGTAGTAGGTATCTGCTGTATTAAAAAAAATTTCCATTGCATTGATATTATATGGAGCAGTCTTTAAATATACTAACACCATTCTAATTCTTTCCTTCTGGATGTTTTACCTTTTCTTTGTGATATATAACTATATCTGTTAAATGAACAGATGTCTAATTATTTAACTGAATTTTGGGAGTGGACAGAAGAACAGGGAAGAATGAACACGTTGCCATTCCAACTCCTTAATTTATTTTCCCAACACCTAAGTTAAAAGTCAGACATAAAATAACCTTGCTTGAAAAAGGAAGAAAGTTGCCATGCTATGCTATGTTGAAAACATTGAGGATACAATTTAGTTGAAATTGTTTAATAATCAAGAGCCTTTTTGTACACTACCATTTTTAGACTAACTTGGGAACTTGGGCAAATCACTTAACCTCAATTAGCATCAGTCTCCTCCTTTCTAAAATTGGATTAACAATTGTATCTAATCAGTTTCTCAGGATTATGATACAGTATGGTTAAATGAGAAGGGAAAAGTGAAAGACATAAATGAAGAAGAGCATTATCAATACAATAAATCATTTGTGCACAGCCTGTATGCATTTCAATGCTTATACAGTTTACTCAGCATATACCCACTGGAACTATATTGATTGGTATCTTATACAAATTAAATATCATATAAAATTTTTCTCAGAGAATGAAATGACGTTGCCGATCCCTTACTGAAAGTATATCTCAATCACTTAGTATTCTCAAATCTTGATCACCCTTACTGAAATCTCAGGTTCCAGTATTATAATTCTTTGATAAACCTGAGTTCCAATAACAAAAGTACACATCAGATTAACTTTTATAAAGGTTCCAAGCTCTATGAATGGTGCATTCCAATTCTTTGGTGCACCACTATACCTTTAAAGTTACCTTCTGGGTAATAAAAACAACTTACTTTTGCAGCACAGGATCGTATCACCTCCTAAAAGAAATACAATAAAATAAGGAAGTATTATTTTCATCTCTTATTCCTTCCTGTATCCATTGTTAAGCACAATTATTGGCATAAAAGAGGTTTTTAATACCCATTTTTAGACAGCATTCTAGCCTGTGCAATAGAACAAGAATCTCGTTCTCTCTCCCTCTTTCTCTTCCTCTTTCTTTCTCTCTTACATTCTTTTTTCCTTTCTTTCACTCTCACTTTCTTTCCTCTCTTTTTCAAAAAAAAAACAGACGCATAGACCAATGGAACAGAATGGGGAACCCGGAAACAAATCCATACACCTACAGTGAACTCGTTTTCTGCAAAGGTACAGAGAACATAGATTAGGGAAAGGAGAGTCTCTTCAATAAATGGCGCTGGGGAAACTGGATACCTATATGCAGAAAAATAAAACTAGACCCCTATCTCTTGCCATATATAAAATCCAAATCAAAATAGATTAAAGACTTAAATCTAAGACCTTAAACTATGAAACTACTAAGAGAAAACATTGTGGAAACTCTCCAATACATTGGTCTGGGCAAATAGTTCTTGAGTAATACCCCATAAGCATAGGCAACTGAAGCAAAAATGGAAAAATTGTATCACATCAAGTTAAAAAGCTTCTGCACAGAAGTGGAAACAATCAACAAAGTGAAGAGACAACCGGCAGAATGGAAGAAAATATCTGCAAACTACCCATCTGACAAGAGATTAATAACCAGAATATATAAGGAGCTCAAACAACTCTATAGGGAAAAAAAAACCTAATAATGTTACTTTAAAATGAGTAAAGGATCTGAATAGACATCTCTTGAAAGAAGACATACAAATGGCAAACAGGTATGTGAAAAGGTGCTCAACATCACTGATCATCAGATAAAAGGGCTTATATACAAAAGACAGACAATAACAAATGCTAGAGAAGATGTGGAGAAAAGGGAACAAACCCTTGTACACTCTTGGTGGGAATGTTAATTAGTACAGTCACTATGCAGTGTGGAGGTTTCTCAAAAAACTAAAAATAGAGCTACCCTATTATCCAGCAATCCCACTGCTAGGTATATACCCAAAAGAAAGGAAGTCAGGATATCGAAGAAATATCTGTACTTTCATGTTTAGTGCAGCACTGTTCACCATAGCCAAGATTTGGAAGCAACCTAAGTGTCCATCAACAGACAAATGAATAAAGAAAATGTGGTAAGTATACACAATGGAGTACTATTCAGCCATGAAAAATAATGAGATCCTGTCATTTGCAGCAACATGGATGGAACTGAAGGTCATTATATTAAGTGAAATAAGCCAGGCACAGAAAGACAAATTTTGCATATTCTCACTTATTTGTGAGAGCTAAAAATTATAACAATTGAACTCATGGAGCTAGACAGTAGAAGAACAGTTTCCAGAGGCTGGGAAGGCTTAGTAGGGGGTGGTGGTGGGGAAACCGGGATGATTAACGAGTACAAAAAAATAGAAAGAATGAATAAGACCTAGTATTTGATAGCACAACACAGTGACTATAGTCAATTTAATTGTACAGTTTAAAATAACTAAAAGTATAATTCGATTGTTTGTAGTACAAAGTATAAGTGCTTGAGGGTATGGATACCCCATTTACCATGATGTGATTATGCTGCATTGCATGCCTGTATCAAAGTATCTCACGTACCCCATAAATATATAAACCGACTCTATACCCACAAAAATTAAAAGTAAAAACAGTTTTAAAAACTGGATTGCTCAGTCTTATCAGAAGATAAGATAGAGAAGATGTGAGATAGTTCAATCATGTTAAATGTCCTTTAGGTAGTAGTGATACAGAAGGGCTGAGCTCCTGGCTAAACCCCACCCTCAAGCCTGGAACTTCTACCCTAAGTGAAAGCAGCTGACCCTGATACAGAAGGGCTGGGCTCCCAGCTAAACTCCACCCTCAAGCCTGGAACCTCTGCCCTAAGTGAAAACAGCTGACCCTGATACAGAAAGGCTGGGCTCCCAGCTAAACTCCACCCTCAAGCCTGGAACCTCAGCGCTAAGTGAAAGCAGCTGATCCCATTTCTCCACCCAAATGATCCCCTTTTCGGTCCACCCCATCCCCTACCCTGTGCCCATAATACCAGACCAGCTGGCAGGAATAAAGGGAGAAAAGAGCGACACAAGCGGCTGACTAGCAGGGATACAAGCTGCTGCGAGGTGAGCAGAGAAGCAGCAACTGAGTGTTAGAGACTATAGATAAATGCTACTAGCTTCAGATGGTGCGATTTCAGAGGAGAACCCAGCCAGAGACAGGAGGGCTTCAAAAGATTACCTTCTTCCCGCACCATCCCCATTCCAGCTCCTCTTCCACTGAGAGCCACTTCCACTGCTCGATGAAGTCTTCCACATTCATCATCCTTCAAACAGTTCATGTGACCTGATTCTTCCTGGACACCAAACAAGAACTCAGGTGTCAAAAAGGACAAGTGCAGGAGGCTGTCACCCTCACCCTTCACTGAGCTGTTAACACTTAGATGTTCATGGGCTGCAGGCTGAGTGAAACAAGCCACTCCAGTTCCTGCCCACAAAGGGGGTCAAGGAGATCAAGGAAATATCCTGTCTCAACAGGAAATGTTAGGGTATATTAAAACTTTTATAGACCGATTACAGATCCTTCCCTAGGCGATATGTCTAGGAGACTTCTCTGTGACTTACAGCAACACTTCTTGGGTTTTGTAGAAGCAGAGCCTGAGGAAGGGGTTCTAGTGTTTGTACTTTGAGCAAACGCTCTTTAGAAGAAAATCTGTAAGGAAAGGGAAGAGCAAGATAGAAAAGAGCTGAGCAAGGATACGGTTCCAGGAAAAGTCTGGGGTGGTAGGGAAGAGTGTGGGAGAGTAAAAACAAGTTGGTCCTTGGTCACCCTTGGAGAGGAGAGGGGTAAAATGTCTAGGAGTCTCCAGTGAGGTGGGGCCATTCAGCCAAAGTCAAGCCTCTGGAGAGTCACAGCCATAAGCCGTTAGCTCAGGCACTTGAGCAGCTGAAGGACGAATGTCTCAGGCTATGAAGAGGATCTGGGTTGGGGAACAATAATGTCTGCCACACTGTTGTTCATTGTTCTTCTTTTTCATACATGATAGTAGGAACTTCATTTTGCACATTCTTTGTATTCCCAGTACTTATCACAGTGCCTAACATGTAGTAGTTTGTAATAAATTGTTTCATTTAAATTACACATTGAGAGGTACCTATCAAATCTACAAAATAATTTCTTAAAAGAGTCATGAAAATTCAGATTGTATTTTGTACTGTTGCTAAATAATATTGTGATGTTTTCCATCATCCTCTGTGTTACCGCCCTAGCTGCTTCTATAATAAATTCTTTTCTGCATACCAGTTGTAAAAGAGGAAGAAAGTGTGATCTTGTAGTCAAAAGAGTAGCTTGAGAACTCCGAGATCCTAGCCTTACACCTCTCTTATTGGATGCCCAAGTGAAGTCACTGGACCTCTCAAAGGTCCTACAGTGTTGGGAAAGGGGAATAATAAATCCTTATGTGATCTGTTTTACTTCAGAGTAATTACATCTTTTATACTTTTTATGTTAAATGTTTTTGGCTGGACCCGGTGGCTCACGCCTGTAATCCCAGCATTTTGGGAGGCCAAGGTGGGTAGATCACCTGAGGTCATGAGTTCTAGATCAGCCTGTCCAACATGGTGAAACCCCATCTCTGCTAAAAACACAAAAGTAAACAGCCATGGTGGCGAGCGCCTGTAGTCCCAGCTACTTGGGAGGCTGAGGCAGAAGAATTGCTTGAACCCTGGAAGTAGAGTTTGCAGTGAGCTGAGATTACACCACAGCACTCCAGCCTGGGTGATAGAGTGAGACTCTGTCTAAAAAAAAACAAAGAAAATAAAAGAAAAAACGTCATTACAGACTTTACTCTCCTGGGCTGAAGCAATCCTCCTGCCTCAGCTTCCTGAGCAGCTAGGAATATAGGCATATGCCACAACATCCAGCTAATTAAAAAAAATGTATTTATTTTTTTTTGGCTGGGCACTATGGCTCATGACCATAATCCTAGCACTTTGGGAGGCCGAGGCCAGTGGATCATCTGAGGTCAGGAGTTCAGGACCAGTCTAACAAACATGGTGAAACCCCATCTCTACTAAAAATACCAAAATTAGCCAGGTGTGGTGGCACATGCCTGTAATCCCAGCTACTTGGGAGGCTAAGGCAGGAGAATTGCTTGAACCTAGGAGGCAGAGAACATCCCTGTGGGAGATAGAAGTCTGGAAGTTCTGATGTTTACAGAACACATTTCTGAATCTTAGAATACTAAGATGTTGGGCTTGGCACACTCTGCTGTGGATAGGGAAGAGGAGCTAAGATGAGCTCATTCTTGCATATCCGCCTTAATGCACATGAACTAATTGGCCTCATCCTGTATAGATATACACAGAGGAAAGACAGAAGGGAACTGAGGTTGGAGTCTCATAAGATTACTACCAAAGTAACCATATTGCTTCAGTGAGAAAGCACGAAGCCCTCTGAATGGCTAACACTGTGGGTTTCATCAAACTTTCTCCTAGACCTAGAGAAACTATGTGGAACCACTTTCTCTCTGTCTATAATCATCAGGGAATCATGCATGTCCACAGAGTGGGGAGCTGGATTATGTCCAAGGAGCCCTATATTTTGGAGGGAGAGGAATAGGTTTGCTCGAAATATTATAGTATACACAAGGTATGAAATCAGAAAATTGGGGAATAGAGACCAATGAGAAAAGCACAAAAGTCTTTTTGCATAGGATACATAAACCCAAACACTCTTAATGAAATTAATAGCCTAACTAAAACATTTGCTCATCAATTACATACAAATTCAGCTTTGAATTAATGCTTTCATAACCATGAATTATACCAGGTGTTTACCTCATGAATAATCATCTGGCTCCATCAGAGCTGAGGAAGTCTGGATTTGATGGAAAAAGTAAAACAATTTAGAAAGTGAGTTTCTGAAGTTGACTCTGCATGTGTGTTTGCATTTGCACTCTGAGTGTAAATAACTACATATGTGATGTGGGAGAAAAAGCTGGGGTGGGAGAGGTGGAGATAAATAGGTATGAGATTCTCTAGAAGCAAATAAACAGAATATTCATAGATCTCTAAAGATAAATCTTCCCTGTTTCCAAAAATTCCCTACATTGTTGTTTATTCTCTCAGGGACTAGCTAGAAATCAAATTCCCCTCTTTAGCTATTAAGGCTCAAAAGATAACATTTATTGGCAAGGATGTGGAGAAAAGGGAACCCTTGAACACTGTTGGCAGGAATGTAAATCAGTACAGCTATTATAGACTCTGGAGGTTCCTCAAGAAACTGAAAATGTGACTACCATATGACTGAGCAGTTCTACTTCTGGGTATATATGCCAAAAAAATGAAATCACTATCTTGAAGACATATCAGCAATCCCATGTTCACTGAAGCATTATTCATTATAGCCAAAACATGGAGTCAACCTAAGTGTCCATCAACAGATGAATGAATATATATATTTATATATGAATGCAAATGAATACATATTGGAATACACACAAGTAGAGTATTTTCCATCCTTAGAAGAGAAGGGAATCCTGCCATTTGCAGCAGCATGAATGAACCTAGAGGACATTCTGTTGAGTGAAGCAAGCAAGTCACAAAAAGATAAATGTCGTATGATACCACTGTGAACCCAAAAGTATCTAAGACCCGTCTCAATCAATTTAGGAAGTTCATTTTGCCAAGGTTAAGGACAAACCTGTGACACAGCCTCAGGAGGTGCTGGGAACAGAAGTCCAAAGTGGTCTGGATACAGCTTGCTTTTACACATTTTAGGGAGACATGAGACATCAATCAATATGTGTAAAATGTATATTGGTTCAGTTGGGAAAGGTGAGGCAACTTGAAGGCGGGAGGGGTTCTAAGTCATAGGTTGATAAGAAACAAACTCTAGCATTCTTTTGGGATTTTGATCAGCCTTTCAGTGAATACACAATTTATATATGAGAGGGGGTAGAGGAATTGTTACTAAAGTCTTGGTCTGGCTCAGTGAATATGCATTTTTACATAAACAGAGGAGGCAAATCAGATATGCATTTATCTCAAGTGAGCAGAGGGATGCCTTTGAGTTCTATCCTTTCTCTTGCACCTTGTAAACTGAAGATAAGCTATCAATTTACATTGCCAAGGTGAAATTCAACAGAACTCTTTAGGGTAAAGATCTTGTGGCCCACAGATAATTTCCTTGTGGGCAAATTGGGAGGGAAGTATTTTGCTTTTTATCTTTGAAGCTATCTTACTTAGTAATAAAATGGGAGGCAGGTTTGTCTGATACAGTTCCCAGCTTGACTTTTCCCTCTGGCTTAGTGATAAGCCTGAGATTTATTTTCCTTTCACATCACTTACATATGGAAGCTAAAAAGTTGAATTTATTGAAATAGAGAGTAGATGAGTGGTTACCAGGGGCTGAGGGGTTGGGGAAACAGGTAAGTGTTCGTCAAAGGGTACAAAGTTTCAGTTGTGCAGGATGAGTAAGTTCTAGAGACCTAATGTATGGCATGATGACTATAGTTAATAGTAATACCTTATATACTTGAAATTTGCTGAGAATCAATCTTGCATCCTCAGCCTTAAAATAAAAAGTAATTTTGTAAGCTTATGGATATGTCGATTACTTTGTGGTAATTATTTCACAACATGTACGCATATCAAATTATTACATTGTATGTCTTAAATATCTGTACAATTTTGTCAGTTATACCTCAGCAAAGTTTGGGGGGAATAAAAGAAATTGATGCTCATGAGCGAGAACTGCTCCACCATCCTCATTATGTGCTATAGCTGGCCTAAAGTTAGAACCTGAACAACACTATTTTATAAAAGACAAAGTTGTGTTTTAAAATAAGTTGTAACGGCTGCCCCATTCTCCTCACAATAACTGCTGGCTCTGGCTTCTGTAAATAAAAATGCTAGCCTTTCTCTGCAAAGGCTGCATACCTTCCTTATCAGTAACTGCCAAAATTACTAGCCTTTACTTACCGGTAGTGACTAGAATAAACAGCCCAAGCTAATTCCATCATGGCCCCTGC